>WYDF02259847.1:0-19399 GCA_009867245.2 Adranes taylori
AAATTAAAATGCACTTTTTTTAAACAACTATTTATTGTTTACATGTTTCACCAACACAGTGGCATCCTCAGAACGTTGAGTTTAAATAACTTAAGAGAGAGAAAAAGAAAACGAAACAAGTTTGATTTTACTAAATATACATACATACATACATACATATATACATACATATATACATACATGCATGCATACATTATTACATACATACATATTAAGTAGGTATAAAGGAAGAGGGTGTTTTGTGTGTTGATATATGATATTGGTAGTAGGGGAGGTGTTACCAATATCATATCACCTCTCCTATTGCCAATATCATATATTAACACACAAAACACCCTCTTCCTTTATACCTACTTAATATGTATGTATGTATATTTAGTAAAATCAAACTTGTTTCGTTTTCTTTTTCTCTCTAAGTTAGTTAAACTTAACGGTCTGAGGATGTCACTGGTAAAACATGTAAACAATAAATAGTTGTGTACAAAAAGTGCATTTTAATTTAATAATTTTATCAGTAAATTAAATATTAATATATAATAAAAAAGTTTGCTATAACTAGAGACTTATTTAATCTTAAACTTAATAACTTTTTTTAGTATTTTCTTTTGCAAATTACTTAGAATAATATTATTTTTTTAAAATAATTATATATGACAATTGTAGCGAATGAACCAAGAACCTATGCGACACTTCTCAAATCAGGAGGAAGTTCTAGTTTTTCCAGCAACAGTACACCAATGAATTCCGTTTCTTCAACTATACCACCAAAATCAACTTCACCTGTAAGTGTACATATGAATCTAACGATAACTATTCCCGTTGTTGCAAATAATAAATATTTTTGTATGTTTTTCTGCACAGAATCGCTACGATACCAGCAATCGTGACTCTGCGATACATGGTACCTCTTCTGGTACTACGATGAACCAATCACCTGCTCAGTACCATCCCAGCAATCATCAATCACAGCAGTCACAATCATCACGATCTAATCGATTTTCAGACGGTGGCGGTAGTATGGGTGGTGGTATTAACAACAGTACGGGCGGCGGCCGTGTGCCTAATAATCGAATGGGAGTTGGTGGAGGTGGTCCGAGGGTATCGGGTGGTGGTCGGCAAAGTAGCGGCGGTGGAATGATGAGAGACGATGGAGTTAATAATAGTTACGGTAACTTATATATTACTTTGAACAGTAACCTAGCTGTTGATATAATACCTATATTAGCGTTACCATCTTCGTTTACTAACCATTGATTACGAAAGCTTGCGTTTCAGCTTAGTGAATTTTATAAATACAAATAGTTTATTAACGGGGTTCTCCCTTTAAATATTTATAATACATTATACATATGATATATTACATTATACTATTGAAGTTTAGTTGTAAAGAGTGTGATATCAGTTGTTAAACCATGGATATATATAGTTACAATATGTAGTGATATAAATCATTTTTGTAAAGAAATGTGATAGGGAATACTTATAGTGGATTCGAGTGTAATTTATATAGACAAATACTGCATACTACAAATACTCTGTAATTAATATAGACTGTAAATTCTCTAGTGTTAGGTAGAAAGGGCTTAACTCACGGGGCACAAGGGCTTAAGTCAACATCAATTTTCAAGATGTATCCAACTGAAAAATCCGGAGAAACGTTCAATATATCTAAATTGTCAATTTCTGCTTGTGATAAAAATTCCAAGTCGCCATAAGGTAAAGGTTGAGATAGGGCCCAACCATATAAATTTTTCGCATCCCTATAACCAAGATATGATATTGGTTTCGAAGAATCATAAGTATATTCTTTAGTATTAGACATGTATGGATTATTGACTCGAGCATGACTATGCATGCAACTGGAGATTCCATTTTTAATAAAATGTAATCTTTCAATATCTGTGAATAATTCAATTTTAATATTTCTAATTTTCAAACCGGCAGAAAACACGACATACCTGGTACAGTATAATATTGTGCTGCATCCAATCCATAAGCTTTATAATAAACATCTCTGAAGTTTTCAAATACATCGGCCAAGAGGAGCACGTCTGTTTTTAAATAAAGGCGCATGTAATCACCTAAATTTGCACAATAAAATTTATTCCAAACTGTTTGGGCATGCGAATAGTCTTCTTCTGAAATATTCGTTTGATTTAAATTGTTATAAAATAATCGTTTGAGAAATATCATTAAATTTCTCAAACGAATCTAAATATTCATAAGGAAATATGCCTTTAAGTAATTAATTTAAATTCGGATAGGATCTGCGTACTTCAACAAATTGGTCAGTCTTCAGATTGGATGCAAGCTTTTCAAGAGAACTATTCATGAAATGAATTGAATCGAGAACTCGGAGTTTGAAACAATGAGCTCGTTAGTATCCATGTCTATCTTTATAGGTTCCAACATCTATTTTTTTCGAGAACGCAATATATCGTTCTATAGTTTGAGCCAAGACTTCAATTTCTTCACAGGCTTCTGCTAAATCTTTAATAAATAAATGTGTATCATATTCGCTGAGATTATGAAGAAAGATTGTCAAGAATTTAGAAATTTTGTAGTTTAGATTGTAATTTGAACATGCCGGACAAACATATTCCCCAGTCAGATGATTATGATCACGAACTTTATCATTTACTTTAATTTCTTTTTCGCAAATATGGCAAGTGTTTGATGAATAATAAGCAAGTTGTTGTGAAGAAGTTAAAGGATTCATTAGAACAATATGCAGTAGATGCTCTTTGAATAGACGAATTGCATCGTTAGTTAAATATTCCTTGATCGAATAAAAACCCAGGGGCAATCTAAACCGGTATAAGACTCAAATTTTGTAAGCGAATCATAATTACATTTAATTAAATATGCGAAAGAGCAGGCGACATGTTTTTGGGTATTAAAATTATGCAAAGTAGATGAAAATGGAGCAAAAGTCGAAATTGGCTCTTGAATTGCCTCAAAATCAGCATAAACAACAAAAAGTACTTCAATTTTATTTTTATGATCCGAAAATTCCAATTTCCCAAACGTTCAATTCAATTTCCCAATTTCCGCAAATTCCCTGGACGATCAAGTCAATTACGTAATTTGATGGGATCTGGAGTAGGCAGAATACATTTAATATGATTACAATCAAATTTCTGATGAGCAGTAAACTTCTCCTCAGAAACGAAGAAAAGTAAACACCCATCACAAATATATTTTGCTTGTTTAGATGAAATTTGTTTGCTTCATAAACGAGACATGTTGACAATAAAAATTTAATGGGATCGTGAACAGTCTTCTAATAAAAGTAAATTAACGTGTCGTTCACGTTTAAGAAAAGAATAATGGAGAGGATCAACAATATTATATTCCCTTTTCTTTCTTTTTTTTCGAGACCACTTCCAATCCATAAACATTTACACTGATATTATACATTTCTTCAAATTTCTTTATATCGTGCAATTTCATCGGAAACGTTATATTGTCCAATTTCAATACCGTCGAATAATGCGGATAACTCATCGTTTCGTATTTGGGGTTTGTTGTTGTTGGATGAAGAGCACCAACGATTGACCATGGAAAACAAGCTTCGTCGCCTTCATTCTTGATATTAATCGTAGCTTTCTTGTTTTGAATAAATGGCGGCAGCTCCAAATACGAAGATCCAGCTATCGGTATTTATATTGACATCTAGATATTCAACACCAACTAACGCCCAACCGCTATCACGTTCTTAATATTCTTCTGCCTTTTTTTAATTATAGCGCACAACTTGTTATAAACTTCGCTCAAATCTGTATTGGGAACGATAATTTCAAACTTAGTATTGAAGGATCGCAATTCTGATGCAAGATTTTCTGCTTCGTTAACATCAGGCTTCATGTACAATCCGAAAAACTCGATATTTGTTTTGACACCTCCATCATTCACATGATTCTTCCATAAACCAATAACAGTTTCGAAGCCAACATTCCTTGATCGAAGCCAAAAAACATACAATATCAGCCGGTGTTAATTGCAGAGCTTCAATTCGATATGTAGCGATTCTATTCTTAAACGACGAATTTACTGCTCGCACGTATACATCTAGTCTAAAACAATAACAGAACTTGGATTCATTTTTTCGTACAATACGTTTAAAATTTTCGTAAAATCCACTGTGTACGCTTTCGCAACTAAACAACGAATGAATATGGCTGAAGATGAGCAGAGTATTTATAGAAAATTTTAACTAATAATAATAGTAAAACAAGTGGTTATAAAGTAAATATATATTTGAATAGTATACAATAAATTAAATTTATATCATGTTTTTAATACAGTCTCTTATGTACATTTTAATATTTTCATCGTTAGCTATAGTGATTGTATTATTTTTTGCTGCAAACTTTATATTGTTTCATTTTAATTGTTTTTACAAACAATTCAAAACATTCACTCCATTCGGTACATATGATTGACGGTACGCGGGCTGAACATACGGATACTTTTGCGAGAGCCGTTTCAATGCCTTATTGACGCATTGTTTCTGGCATAGAATGAAAATTAATTTATCGTTATTGAATACTGATTCGACTGAAGTTCTCGATGGATGAATCAATAGTTCATGCAGTAAACGAGTATCTGACGATTTCGCAATAACATCTTGAGCAATATCTGCGATCCGATGACTTAAGCGATTACATTTTCCTGAGTTTGTTTTGCTAAATCATGCACACGTATAGTGTTTTCATTGACAAACGTAATTGTTTTGGTCGCCAGCGCAAGTTGATTATTCAAAACATCATTTTCATTCTCACTAGCTAGTATTTCTCATTTGCTAGTTGTTGGGTCAGCGCATTGTTTTCATTTTGAAGAATGGAGTACCGTCCAGTCTTATCTTTATGTAGCGATGGTAATACATCTTCAAATCCCCATTTCATAATTAACGAGTAGAGTCCTGGCTCTGATATAAAGATGGTGTTTGGATGCCAGTTACTTGGTATCACATGACCCCGTACAGCATACGGGGTCTTCAAGTCGTCCCATAAACACTTCCAGTCAGACAACACGTTAACTCTTATTGCTTGATTAGTATCTTTATACTCTAAAAATGTAGCAATATCACGACCCTTAAACCAATATTCATCATCACCATTAGAGATCGGTTTAATATAAATACTGCACTCGTCGGCTGACACGTCAGACACTACACTAAATACTTTTTGCACTAGGGACATGATGATTCTCGATTTAATTTGATAAACGCGTCTGTTCTCGAGTACTGCTTTGCGTTAAATGATTTTATAACTGCTAGTCAGCGCTTTCTATTCGAATAATTAGAATGGAAATCATGTTTCATATAAAAGCAGAATATTTTAGTTTTAGTCATCATATTTTAGTTTTCCCGTCGTCGTAGTCGCTCGTAGATCTAGTTTATTTCGTGAAAATCTAAAATCGCGATGGAACAAATGTTGCCGCCTTTACCATTTCAACAGCAGTAGCAGCAACTAGTAGATGATGATGAAGGTATAGACATTGATGCAGTGATCAATGATTTTAACAATCAGCACGAGGAAAATATAAAAAATGAAAATGTGCTTTTGGGTGAACGAAGATTTTATTTAAACAAAACGAAATCTATTAAAGTCTCAACTGGTCTAAGTATTGTTCGCTGCTTCGTACCAACGGTAATGATCACTGTCATCGAACAAAAAAGAATAGACCAAATATTTCATTTACACTACCAGAATTCTTTGGATTCTGTCAAGCATACAATGAAATTGAAGAGTATCTATCATCGACGACGACAAAAGAAAGTTATTATAAATGCCCGAACTGCATGGGAACACTAAAACGGAAAAGAGATGATGACGAAGGGTAATCTAAGACTAAAAATATGATAAAATCTATTTTTGATTGATGCAATGTACACTTTTCTCATATAGGCAATCGTAGAACAGGAAAACTTGAAATTCGAGGAGTCATAGTTTCATTACATAAAAATACTTTTCAAGCGTTCAAAGAAATTACTCCGCTACTAAATCTTCAACTGATTGCGTTCACGAGTCTGAAATTCGAATTGTGTAGATTCAGTAGCAAAATCGTTTACTACTACTGATTATGGTGATAATGCTAGCGATAAAGCGATGGACTATATTAGAACGTGGATGATTGGAAATCCGACAGAATTAAAAAATCGGCAGCGTTCAAGCTCAATAATAATCGACGCGGTATTGTGAGGGCGCAGAAAAAGTCGAAATATATAAAGGAACACATCGAAAGATTTCTCGCAGATTGAGCTAAAATTCGACAGCAGTTAGATCAATATGAAGCAAATAAGGATCTTGTGGAACAATTCAACAATTTAAAAATTTATTAAAAAAGCTAGCTGCTGCTAATTTATTAATTTTAAGTGCTATATTTCACAATAAAATATATGTGCATCTACCGACGTTTGGAACCAATAGCATGATTAGTATCCAGAATGTGAAGAAAATGTTTTTATCATCAACAACAACAAAACTAATTATGTGCTTATGGAACAAGAAATGTTTATGTTCCAGTATAATACGCCAACTCCTGATTTTTATTGTTCATAATCGATGGATATGACAGAAATTGAAAAATATCAGCCATCATTCATACATTTCCGAATAAAATTTAAGCTGAACGATGCAGGATATGGATCGATCGCGAGAGATTGGATTCCTCTTGCCAACAATGCTCATTTAAATTTGGTGGAATGCAAAGATGAAAAGAGAGTATACGAATGCTCTAACTCCAACTATATTAATAGTAATATCGTTTACTGTATATGCGTTGAACATTTATATTTTTTAAAATTATAGAAAATAAATTTTGATATTAAATAAATCAAGTGTTTTATTTTTTAAATATTTATTTTTCGAACATCGCAAGGTGCTCGATATAAAAACAGTATCTGAATGCAAGTTTGATGGTAAACAAAGGGATGCTACGCTATAGCACTCCTTGAATTAAATCCATTTTTACATGTTTTTCTATTAAATTTATTGTTGGCATGGATGATTCACCTTTTATCATGCAAATTTAATGATAAAAGATAGGTACCATGGATTATACTGGTCCTTTAGTTTCGTTCCAAAGGCGATTTTATTTATGTTTGAAGAAAATTATTTTTAGTTTTCGAAAGTACGCACAAGCTATAGGATTTATAATTTAATTCTTCGTTGTTAGTTAACAAAGATTTGTTAAAGTTTGAGTTTTATTTTGTTACAGTTGAGGTGTTGAATTTTACATAAACTAAAATTTTGTAAGTTTTAAATAAACTATAAATGACTTTAAAAAGTTGTTGGAAGAAAAGTTGGAATGTATTGCGCGTATAAAAACTGTAAGAATCGCTTTAATATGAAAGAAGAAAAATTTATAAAATTCTTTAGATTTCCATTAGATACAGCAGTGTAACTATTAAAAATCGTGAAAAAGTATACACATAAATGTATATTTATTTTGTATTCATTTTAACGAGTACTTTTATACAGTTGTAGAAAATGGTTAGAGGCTTCAGGCAGAGGCGATCTAAATTCAAAAACATTACAAGAATTAAATTCAATATGATGTAAGACTTTTTCCCGGAATCCTTTTACATATATATTTATCAGCTAGAAACTATATTCTATGATAATTTTGAACAATATATTTTCATTATTCTTCATTCGATGCCATGTTGTGTATATATGTTGATATTCTTCATTTGGTTTTCTTGTTATGTTATCTATTGTTTTCTTATTGTTTCTTGTGTAATTATTTGAGGGATTATTATTGCTTCTTTTAATATAGTTAGTGTGTTTTCGATTGTTTCGTTTGGGTGATCGTTGTTGATTAAGTGATTGAGATGAGTGATTAAGATGAGTGTGAGTGGTATATGTACGGTCTTCTTAATGCATATTGGTGTTCTCTGTATCTTGTTCTGAAATTACGATTTGTTTTTCAGATGTATGCTTCTTTACAGGTGTTGCAACTTAATTTGTATATCCCGCTCTGTTTGAATTTGTTGTGTTTGTATTATGGCCAAATAGTTTGTACAGGTTATTTTCGGTTCGGTATCCTATTTTTATATTGTATGGTTTGAATCTTTTGGATACTTTGTAGGTATCTTTATCAGTATATGTGAATGTTATATATGTTTGTTTTTCAATGTTTCTTTCTTCTTTGGTAGTTTTGATTTCATTACATTATTATAAATTTTTGTTATCTCTGTTTTGGGATATCCGTTTATTTGACCAATCTCTATTATTTTCTGTTTTTCCTTTTCATGATTTTCTCTTGTTAGTGGTATTGACTTTAGTCTGTTAGACAGTGCTCTAAATGTTGCATGTTATGTGCTGTTGGGTGATTTGATGTTGCGTTTATAATATTATTTTTATATATCGCTTTTCTAAACATGTTGTATTGCAATTTGTCTTTTTGTTTTGTAATTTCGATGACTAGGTAGTTTAGTTTATTATAGGTTTCTGCTTCTATTGTAAATTTCAGATTGTTGTGGATGTTATTTCATATATGTATTAGTTTTTCTTCATTGATTTGCGTGTTGTCATTTATTATGCGTAGTACGTCTCTACATATCTGAACCATTTTATTACTGTTGTATACTTATTTAATTCATCGGATGTTTTTTTTTTAGTATTGTAGAAAATTTTCGCTTAGTAGTGCTGATAGAGGTGAACCGGTGATAAGATCATTTTTAAATAATATACTATATTAATAAAAATTTACATCGAAGCGTTGAAGTTTGCATTTCAGTACACTTTAATTGAGAAGCCTTGATTTTTCTTATTGAATATATGTTTAACTTAATGTATTAAAAAAGCTAATTTTATCTTTACAGAGGACAGACGACGCCCTTCATCGAACTATATTCAATCGGATCGTGATTCGTCAGCGCAACTCTTCCTTGGTAATGTGCCTCACCATGCGACCGAAGACGATCTACGTGATATATTTGCTCAGTTTGGTACAGTCTTAGATCTGCGCATCCACCACAAACAGATACAACAGACCGGTGGCAGCGGTTATCAGCGTTCACCACCACATTTTGGTTTCATCACGTATGATTCTCATTCCAGCGTTAGTAATTGTTTGGCAGCTAAGGTAATTATGCATTTTATATCTAGTATACCGTTTTTGAAAGTTTTATTCAACTTGTATTGTTATCACATTTACTTTGGGATTGCAACCAGGGAAAGGTTGATAAATAATGTACTATAAAAATTATGGTAAACCTTAAAAATGCTTTACACACGTACATACATTGAAAAATACTGACGTCTTTCACATTTTAGACTAAACTTTTTTGAAAACTTTTTGTGGTTCTGTTAATTCGTCTTTGATTTACGTATGAGCACATTGCAGTAATATGAATACAAGCTACCTACTGTGAAATTAACATCATTCAAACTCGAATCCCGCATCTTCCCTACATGCATACATATGTGATATATGAAAGATAAATTGATAATCCCAATGACAATAACAGAAACATCAAAAAGGAAAACAAAGCGATTTAGGCAAAGAAGCAAAGAAATGAAAGTTCAAACCAACTTTTTGGCTTCAATTTCTTTCAATCCATTTCAATCTTAATAAATTGCTCTTCCATCTTCTTAACTTTTCTAACTTAACGGGACTGTATCCCATATCGGCATCTGCTTTTCTCTACAATAGTTCACATATCAACAAATCCGCTATTATAAAACTACAATACAATATAACATCAACAAAATTTAAAAAAAAATTAACAAATCGTGCTAATAATAAAATCATTCAATCCAACTTTATCCTATTCCTAGATGACTCGGAAAAGGATTGTTTCAATTCTTTTCATTCGATTTACACTATATTCCTATTCACACCACTTCCGTTCCTGAACAAATAACTCCTATGATCTTCTCTCCTCTTTATTAATATCAACTAATATTTTTCGCATAATTTCAACCCCTTTTACCTTCCTTTCCCAAATATACCTTTCAATTTTCAGCTATCATTTTTGATCGTCCTTCCAAGTACATAGCCCAGTATTATTTTCACCATTCTATTTTCACCCAATGGTCTCACCTCTCCTCTTTCTTGTCTCCACTTTGCATCCTCCATCTCGTCCCTCTGCTCACACTTCCGATCCGTACATCATTACACTCATCACACATACATCCAATATCATCAGTCCCATTATCACTGATTCTCCAAACTTATCTTCCCGAACACGCCACAGTCTTTCAGCCGTAATATTTGCCTTCTGTACCATCATTCTTACATTTTCTTTACACGCACCATTGTTGCTCAACATATATCCTGAATATTTAAACCTTTTCACGTATTCTATTTCCCTTCCTCTATTCAAAACTCGTCCTTTTTACTCATTCTCCCTCCCCGTCCACATACCATCATCTTCATTTTTGCCACATTCACTTCACGTCTTCTCTTTTTCATATATTTAAACACCGTATTTATTACTTTATTCATTTCTTCCATGCATACAAAAGCATCAGCATAGCTCAGTGATCATATTTCATCCTTCTGGCGCTTAACGGACAACCTTAACTCCACACTATAACTTGATATCTTTTCTCCACTCTCGCTCTTACCATCGCTCCGTCATACATACTCTATCATTCTTCTCATTCCCGTTGATATTCCTGTCTATTGCATTCTTTTCCAAAAACATTCCCTCTTATTTTGTCAAAAGCAGTCTTAAAATCTATAAATAACACATAATTTATTCTTTAAACTTATTTCTTGATGTATTATGTAATTTATTGTTGCCAAATTATCCACAGTACCCTTTACAAAGTAAGGCTGGTTTTTGACAGTCCCTTTTTTCTATAAGCTCTTTCAAATTTTATATTAACTATCCTCGCAACACTACCATCAATTTATGATAGTCACTCCCCTATATCTGTCAACATCCTATTCTCCCTCTTTTTGTATACTGGTACTTATTCTCCCTGCATCCATTCTTCTCTACCCATCCCTTCTCTTCTCATCCATAGCTCGTTCAACCCTTTCGTTAATTCCTATATTCTTTTTCATTCATGCACTTCCACACTCACATTATCCATATTTCACTTCACTTCTTCCTTTTCTTTTCAATTCCACACTCACATTATCCATATTTCACTTCACTTCTTCTTTTTCTTTTCCGTCTTCTTCTACACCCATAATACATAATCCTCTTCTACATTTTTTCCCAATCATCTAACTTCATATCCTATTTATATTTTTTGTTCTTCGCTTAATTTTTCTCCTTTAACCATTTTCATACATCTTCGCCACTTCTATAATACCTCCCGTTATATTCCGCTTAAACTTCCCCATTATATTTCGTTGTATACCTCACTATCGTATTATTGTTCAATAACTATTCCTTTACTTTAATTCCACCAATTCGTCGTCATTACTCCTTCTTCACATTTTTCACACTTCGATTCAGTCTCCAATGGGAAGTGGTCTGAATCAATTCTTGTCCCCAGTCCCATGCATACAGCACTCTCTTGTTCTATCCTTCATAACTAAACAATCTAAATCTGACCCACCCTCTATCCCTTTATATGTAATCCCGTCATCCTAACCTCCGTTTATGCATCAATTTGCAGCCATCATCACTTTCTCCTTCAGCTATTCCAAGAATCACTTTCTTTCCGAGTTGATTATTTAATTTTTTGATTTCCTTTCCACATATTCTCCTTTTCGCTCAATTAACAAAACTCCTCTTTCCCCGATCCTCGCATTGAAATCGTCCTTTATAGTTACCATATCCATTTCCTCTATCACACTTTCAGTATAGTTTTAGATATATAGCGCAATTATTTCTTATATAGGCCGTAATGATCATTCAGTATTTTTCACAATTCTCATTTTATCTTCCCGATCTTTTAATTCGACTACTAGTTTCATATTTTCTTTACCGACGTTGTAGATATTTCTTATGTTTATTATATCCACTCGCAATTCAGTTTTGCAAAAGTTTTCGATCTCTTACACTCCTGCGTCGTGAGTCATCTCCAAATCAGTAATGACAATGTTATTTGTGGTTTTTTTCGTCCTTTTTTCCTAATTTTTGCTCTATGATATCCACTTCCTACACAATAGCGTTTTTTCTTCTTCACAATTTGGTTCCTTTTAGGTCCAATCTCTTATTCGTCTTTCCAATTTCTTTAATTTCATCCATTAATGTTCTTATCACCGTTGACAATTTCTCCACAATATTTTCGATCTTTTCTGATTTGCTGTTTTCTCTTTCTATATCGCGTGTTCTCCAAAATTAGCTTTATCATTAGTCTTTTCTGTTCCTGGAGATCTTCGAACTTTTTGCTTTTTTAAAAATATCTTCAAAAAACTAGATGATTGCCTTTCCTCCCGTTTCCCTTTCATCCAATCGTCTAACTTGGGACTATCAATTCCACTTTTATTTGAATTTTCCGGACTTGCGATATTATTGAACCTTTCATGGGATTCGGACTTTGATGTCATTTCTTTTACGTTAATTCTTCATACTATGACACTTATGTATATTATTAATTACTATTAATATATTCAAAGTCTCCACATATAGCACATATTCATTGTCTCTTAGCACATATTCATATTCACTGACTATTGTGTGGTGGTGTATTGGACTCTATCTTATAGCTTGCATCAAATATTTAGCGAACTACTTTTTCTTTCTATATCTCACCTAAAAATATCTCAATTTTGCACCTGGAATATCACTTTATTATTTTTTTAGTATCACGTAATAAATATTTCACAAATATTCCGGATAGTACTGCTACAGCTATAACAGTTACGTTGCCAGCCAAGTATTATTAAGTTGTTTGTATTAGTATTATTAAGTTTTAGGTAAAAATATTCATATAAGTGTTTCTGAAAGAAACTCTGGGCTGTGTGATTATGTAAATTTGAATCCTTGATTGTTGTTTGCTCAGATTTATCTCAATTTCTTTGCTTTGGAGATTCAATACTTAGTTTCTGGATGTAAATAATTAAACCTCAATACATTATTTTTCAGCCGATTTACTTCCCTGCAAACGATCCCAACGGTACGATTCTCAACATCGAGGAAAAGAAAACGAAGGGACAACCCTATAGCGGTGGTGGTGGTCAAAATCAGGGAATGGGTGGCGGACCTAACAGCGGCGGCCGTATAGGTGGTGGTATGGATAATGGACGTCCACCGAGAGATTCAATGGGCGGTGGACCACAGGGAGCCGGCGGTCCACCACGTAGATCAATGGGCACTATGCGTCCAAATTCGTATAATCGTGGTGGTGGCTTAGCACCAATGGGCAGCAATCAGAGGGGACCTGGCGGCGGAGGTGGACAACAATATGGGCGAGGACGCTAGCATCTCACCTTGTGAATGGAAGAAATTTTGAGGCTGACGTTTGTCTCAGAATGGATCTATATAGATATATAACTACAATTATTATTGCTATTAACAAAGCGGATATAACAACTAATAGTAATTTATTGGTAATTACGTACGACACAACTGTATGTATGTATGTTTTGTGCAGGAAGTCGAAAGTAAAAATATAATTGATCTGATTTTGTCAGTTATTTTGTGAGGAGCGCTAATACACGGGAAAGTAATACTTTTAATCTTCTACATAAATGTAAAAAAGTTCCTATGAAATTATTTTTTAATAAAATCTAAGATTTTCCAGTTTTCCAGATTTTACTAAACTTTAATGCCTTCTTGCGTTAAGAGACACCAAAATCAAGTTTTCGTGATAGTCTGCTTCTTTACAATGATTTTGGTGCTTTAGAAAATTTTAAAAATAAATCGAAAAATCTTCTAAACATGTAAAATTATATAAAAATTTAGAAAGGTTTCTTTTACAATTTTTGTGAAGAAAACAAAAATGTAACTTCAGATTTTTTTATTGGAACACTTTTATTACAAGAAAATATATTCATTGAACAAACTAATACACACTGTTATTACAAGAACAAACTAAATATACTAGCACCTTTCTAAAAACTACACACAATAGTTGGTCAATAAAAGTTGTCAACAAGAAGCATATTTAAAAAAACAGTAACATATTTGACTTAAAACTATAAAATCGACAAATTTAAATATTAATAATATAATGAGAAGAGAATGGTTTTAAAACATGTTAAGATGGTTTTAAAACATGAAAACCGAAACGTCGACTCATAATTTCAAAATGGAGTTAATCTAAATATATTATTTTGTTGTCCAAATCCGAAAATTTTTATTTCACAGATTTTTATAACTCATCATTTACGTTGGACGTGATCATACAACACTTAATAATGTAGTAATATACAAACGTTTATAGTAATACATAATAAATATACAAAGTTACGTAGTAATGAACACAAAGTTTGACAATAAATGTGCAGTTCATATTAATAAATGAAGCCGTATGACGGGCAAATCTCAGACATCAAAATTGTTATTAAAAACAGTTTGATTTATTTGTTTTCCTATTGCAAAGAATTTGCAAAAGCCAATTTGAAGATATTTTTGAAAAATGTTGTATGTTATAAAAATGGTGTTTCAATTGAATTTAACTTGCAGGCTATTTACCTCAAATAATACATTATTCTTTATTATTTAGCTTTAACAACATATAGTAAATACTTGACCCATAGTAGTTTATTATTATTGATTACATTTATTGGGGTTGAAAACTTTTTGGTTTCTAAAGATTCCAAAGCACTACACAAAAGTAGATTTTTGAAATGTACGTGTTTAGAAGTTTAAAGATGTTATTTTTCCGATTTTGCGCCCTAACACTAATTGAATTACTAAAAATCAGTATTGAAAATGTTTTGAAACTCTTTGTATGTACATATATATATATGCATATAGTTAAAAATATAACTAGAGTTATGTCATCAAATTTTTTAAGTCAGAATTTATACATGAGAAAGATTATGAATGGACTTCTTTAAAATCAGTGCAAATAATGTAATTTTTTTAATGAAAAAATACATAACACTCTTTTTAGTAAAAACTTCTAATAATATGATTAACAAAAGAAATATTTCAAGACCCTTTCAAGCGTTACTAAAATGTAATAGATTAATTTCTATATTTTTGTTATTATTTGTTTCAGTATACACATGTTTTTCGCGTTTTTGATTTTTAACGAACTGATAATTAAAAGGCTGGACCCTAAACTTATATAATAAATATTTACAAACCTGTGAAGTGAGTTTTAAGTGCATATAGAGTGAATCTGACAGTATCCTATTTTTCGATGCTTGTAACACCACTGCGTCATCCATTTAAGTTCCATATTATTGGGCTGTTAACTTCAAATGTGTTAAACTCAACAATTTACGTTTCTTACAATAATGTACAATTAACTACAAGATTAAAATAATGGTAGGATAATTTATTTAAATAATCCAACGTAGAAAAGATCTTACCGTCCTATATTTACAATCTAACCAATGAAATGATTTATCCCAAGAATGCGCCAGTTTGTACGTTTTGAAATTATTCTTTATTACTGTCACACTCGCAACAATTAAGCGATATATCGCCACAATAGTGGTATGTGCGTTTTCAATACAGCCACAACAAGAGGAGGAAGAACGTTACGAATACATCTAAAATTTTAGGTTTTTTATTGTGTTTTATTGAGTATTTAATTTGCAGGCCTTATTCCTGTAATCTTTGAACGTGCGGATCTTATCGAAGAATCCTACCAGAAACTCAACAAACCAATACGTTTCTTAGTTTTCAGCTGACATCTTATAATTATTTAAGATCATTTATAATATTAAACTTAAGTATTTCTTTTGTGACGGATGTGAAAAATCAAACCATATACTTGTTCAATTGTGTTTTGTTGTCTATGTCTCATGAATTATTTTCCTGCGTCAAAAGAAATAATTCAATGTTTATTTTAGAGTTTATTGCTTCCTTAGTTTGAGGAACAGGTAACTTGCCATTATTTTATGAACAAATCTTAGTTTTTCTTGAGTGTAATTCTTGTTGATTTTTTTTTTATAAATAGTTAACAGCCCATATTAGTAAACTGTAGTTAGCAAGCCTTAAATGAGCCATTTTGATTATAAAATATAATTTGGTTTAATAGTTATTGCTCATCAATAGTTGAATATATTCGTTAAAATGTAAAATATATACTACAAAAAATACCTTCAACTTGAAATTTAATAGACGATTTAATATCATTTTTATCTTAAAGTTATTTCTTTGTTTAGAGAGTTTAATTGTACTTTTCAAGATCATAGTTATTTGATCTTGATGTTATTTACTAGAGCTCTAATACTATTTCCAGAAATTTCAATTTGAACTACTTATCAGAGAGTCGTAATGTAAAAAGAATTGAGATCATTTAGCACCTAATTATAAAATAAACTAAAGTTTAAATAATAAAAATGAGTGGCTGTGTTGCAATAACTTCCTGATATGCAAAAAGATACGAATATATTTTTAACTACTGTAAAATCTTATTAAATTAATTGAAATGGTTTCTTTAGGGTAGTGCCCTCTCAGCGCATTTTTTTGTTATTGTTTAGGTATTAGGTATTTTATTTTAAATTATAACTCTTATACGTGTCATAATTGGTTTTAATTATTTTTTAATACACGCTTATAAAAAACATCAGTTTTACATTTTTTCACTATTATCACTTTTTATTTTAAGTAAGAAAATCCCAGTAATAAGTTTAGTAATAAATAAGTCTGAAATTTGTTAATAACCAGTTAATTATTAAGAAGAAGTCTCCTTAAATTTTAAAGGTAGTCTCCTTAAATTTGTAAAGAAAAACAGGCCAAGAATTTTTTCTCTGCTATCGAACGCCAAAATATAGTCGGGTGTCTATTATTTAATTCATTTTTTGGTTTGTGTTTGTTTTTGTAGTAATGCTCAATGTTATTTTAAATACGCTTCTCTAAATATCTATTATTATTTTTTTTGTATAACAAAACAAAGTAGCAACTAATAATAACCAATTATAAATAATACAGTTAAATAAAGAAACTCGTGATCTTATGGTTTGATATGTTTAAGAATATATTATGTAAGTTTGTTTTAGGGTTTATCATTTCTAATATTTTTTGTATAGTTATTATTTTCTTTTCTAGGTTTTTTCGTATATGAAAATAAATGTTGAGTACTTAAAGAATTTATAAATTTTGAATACTTTATTTCTTACCTGACATCCAAATATTTTGTAAATAATTTGTCAATTAAATCATAAGTAGCCAAAAGTATTTTTGAGTCTGAAACTCAAGAAATCAAAAATCAGGTCCATGAGTTTGTCCGTAAGCAGCAATATTTTAGCAAGAGTTTGTGGATAGAGAAATCAGGTAACTTATAACGTTCCTAAAAATAAATTAGCCGGTAAGGAACGGTACCACGGATAAAGAAGTATGGCGAGATAAGGAAAAACTTACCCAGTATTGACTAGTGAAAAGAAGCGAATTGCAGGGGGGATATCACACTACTGATAAATGAGTTTGCGTTGACACAAATGGTCAAAGAGGAAACAAGACCAAATACCGGAGAAAACCAAAGCAATATACTACTGAAATTATTGAATTACTGTGAAATAATTAAAAGGATAACAGAAATCACAACGAGTGATAATAGAGATCCAAATAGATATGCCAGACAGAGCAAAAGACATGAAGAAAATACTGTATAACAAAGCAAAAGTAACAGCACTAGAGAAGTATTTTAATGATATATTCCCAAACTGAATACTTTAATAACACCGATATAGAACAGTTGTGGAAGATCCTAAAGGAATAGACATCGAAGAATCCGAAGTGATCCATGTAAATTACTAACTAAAATTCTGACCCTGCTTTTTATAAGAAAGAGGTTAAGAAATAAAAAAAGAAAGCAAGAAGGGCTTATGAAGGTGGAAAAAGGCATAGACAGCATTTTAAGTAGTCAAAAGAGACTTAATCTGGAGAAGCAAAAGACGAGAATACAAGGCTATTAGACGATAAAGAAGACTACGTATTCTATAAGGATATGAGGAAAGAAAAGGGGATAAAAATATGAAGAGAAAGAGAAGCGGCGGATAGAGGACAATGTCGAAATCGTAAGTAATTATAGCACAATGTTTAACAAAGATGCATACAAATGGGAAAGTTTCAAGTGTGACATAAACAATGAAGACATATGTGCAGATTTAACCACAATAGAATAACAAATGAAAAATAACAAAGCTGCAGGATCAGACAGAAAAGCAATAAATTTTCAGAAAATAGTAGGCAAAACCATAGCGAAGTAACCACCTATTTAATGTAGGCATCAATAACAACATGATACCAGAAGAATGACAGAAACATTCCATAATAATTCCAATTTATCAAAAAAAAACTAACGAAACTGGAAAGTTACTGACCGGTAAGCTTGACATGTGTAATAGGGAAAGTAATGGAAAAAAATTTAGTAAGATACATAAACGAGCGACACAAAAAGTATAGATTAATAAATGAAAACCAATTTAGAGAGAAATTCGTGCATTACTCAATAAACATAACACAGGATATAGCGGATACCTTGGATGATGGAGGACAACTGGACCCAGTAGTTATAGATATGGAAAAAGCTTTCGATAAGGTGCGCCATAACATAAAAATTAGACTCCATATTGGTATCATGGAGAGGGACATATTTAAAAGAAAAAAAACAGTAGGTGATAGAGAAGGCGGCGAGGTAACGGACCCATGTTACATCAGTGGTTCCACAAGGAAGTGTATTGGGGTGGTTCCATAGATACTTTTTAACATGTAGAGGATGTCTCGGACTTAATTGACCACGCTATATCTCCGAAATGGTTTGAGATATTTTAGTCGGACAAAAACAAGCTGGTTTTGCTTCACAAATTCTTTATTACCATATTTAAAAATCAACCCCCAATTGTAGTAGCCCCGAGTTACCACCCCCACCGCCAAAGTTTCAAATAGCATACTATATATATTTTCATAAATTTCGATGCGGACATTAATCCTGTACCTAAATAAATTTTTAGATTTATAATCAGTCCACAAATATGTAAGTAGAATTTTTATCTTTCATATACCATATTCCCATTTTCTTACTCTAAATATATTAAAAGAAAAGAATGTTCAGAAATTTCGTATACAAACTAGGATGCTGAAATTTTTAACACATATAGTACGCTGTATTATGCGTCGAATAAAGAAAGTCCCATGTTGCCAAATTATATAGGAAGCGGTGTTGTCATGTTTGACGTTAACAAACTTTGTCAAATATCTCAGGAACAATAAAAGATAGGACATTCGAATAAACTTTATTGTGTAGGGTACATAAAGGTCTAAAGAGTAATAATTTGACCTTGAAAAAAGTACTACCCTAAATATCTCGATTCCTATAAAAGTTGGCTCAATTCTGTCTGTGAGCAACTGAATATA
>WYDF02259858.1:0-19397 GCA_009867245.2 Adranes taylori
ATTTATATAAATGTGTGTGCGTGTGTGTGGTTTGCCCAACACAAAACGGGAAGAGCACTACTCAAGAATCGATTCAATACAAGGCAAAAAGAGAAACTATCCTGTATTTAATTTGGAATTTTGAGCAGTAACTGAAAGCGATTTTGCCCGATATGTTCAACAATCTATTCTTTAGCCCTTAAGTCAATGTATTATATAATATTTAGTCTCTACGATGTATTAGTCTCTATATATTATAAAACAAATTAATAAATAAAATATTTCCTAACGCCATTAATGCGATATTAAGTTTTGGCATATTTATTTCTCTTTCTATTCATTTGTGTTGTCTATGATAATAAATAAGACATATTGTAAACTGTGAATGTTGTATCATTTAATAAGCATTTAGAGACGTTTCAGATGCCTACTAGACTACTTATGTACTCCTACTGGACTACTTACGTACTTTCCTGCATGTGCCCTCAACGAGACCACTGAGGTTAATATTTCCGAAGATTTATTTATATTCAACAGTAATATAGAAGACGAGCCTTTTGTGACATAGCTAGACTCGACAATCATGCACGAGAGTCTGTCACATAGTAACTCAATTTGTACCTCAACTCTCAATTTGTATATCTATCTACCTAAGAATAAGTCTATCTTATTTATAAAACTCAATTTGGCCAAAAAGTAACATTGGTTGTTCTTGTCTTAAGGTACAGACAATTTGGCATTGTTTTACAAATGTCCTATGAGATATATATGAGGAATTTAATATTTTCTTCAAGAAATATACTCACCATCGAATTGATATTGGATAATGTTATTAAAAATTTCCAATAAGAAAAACACTAAATGGTGATTGGTAGGTGACGAGAATAGAAACCATGGTGTACTAAAAGCTTCCAACAAATGTAGGAGCTTTGTGCTCGCTACCATTGATAAAGTTTTCAAATAAGGAGAAACTGTAAACAAATGTTATAAAATATTAAACTACATAATATTTTTTTTTTTGTAAAAATGCATGTGACATTCTAACGATATATTGTGTAATTGCCACTACTCATCCATGCGCCATGACACATTAATAATTCCAATGATATATTAATCGCAATGTAAAAATCCAAACTTGTATAATCGATAGTAGCAAACATAAAACATTAATTGCACTAACTCATTAAATGTAATACCTAAAACAGACTTACCATTAACCAAAATAGTCAGTAAACAATCAAATAAAGGCTGCAGTCGTTGATGTCCTGTTGTGACTATCTTATGAAACACAATGATTAGTAAATCAGCATGTGTTCCAGTAAAAACAGGGATATCCATTGGAATAGTGGCTGTATACGGTTTGTTCAGTCGTACACCAAAGTTTCTCTCACCAGATAATAACAATAATATGAAGACACCAATATGCATGAGCCCAACTCTCGACTGATCCGCTCGCGAATCATTTAAATGGAATAAAATCGGCACTAATACTTCTAATACGTCGCTGCTTTTAAGTACATGGTAGAGAAATTTCTAAAACAAAATAAAAAATGATTTGCACATTAATATATAATTACTGAAATTTATGTTCATATTATCTTACTTTGTTATAATCGCAGAATTTCCAGAAGAACACTAAAAGCTCTTGATGAAAATGAACTTTCTTTGTAGAATTAGGCAAGTAAGTTTGAACTAGAGGATTGTTTAATAAACGTGTAATTCCACTTAGAACAAATTGAAAATCCTCATCTCGATGAATTCGTGATAAATAATTAATAAAAAGATTATCTGGTAAATGATGCTATAAAAAAATAACTTGTTACCATAATTTCAGGCAATATAAATGATATAATCGTTAATTTAAAAGAAACTAATAAAAAACTACTACCTCATCTCCGTGTTCAATAGGACTTGATGAGGATGTATCATGATCCAAAGTAACTATCAAAATTTGTAAAGCAGCTTCAACCAACGGCTCCAATGAATCGCTGAATAATAGATGATTATAAGGCAAACCTAACCCGACAGGATCATATGCACAGACGATATTTAGAAGTGATGTGAACATTGGTAACGCATGGCGATTATCTGACGAGGTCAAGAAACTAAAACAAAGGTACATTTCATAGATTGCAAATAGATTAGGATAGCTATATACTAACACAATAACAATTCGCAATTTAGCAGTTCATAGAATCAAATCAAGTAAAAATAGATTGATATTTAGTAATCTGATTTAACCGATTTTATAAATATCTCGGTTCAAAATATTGGAATCCAAAGAATAAATATAAAAAGTCTTACGCTATCCACTTATTGGGCTGTTGTGATATATCAACAGGCGGATGATACATCGTTTCACTGAAGCAAGTGAGTAAAAGTTTTAGTAGTTCCGTACGATTTGACTCCAACGTCGGATTTCGAGTTGGAGAATGAGCGAATCCTACTCCAGCTTCCCAAATATATTCGCAACTATCTATTGCTGAAAGATCTTCGGCTTTATCCTAAGTAAACATCAAGTTGTGTACAAAAACATTTAGACCAGCTATACTCAATCTTTTTTTGCTTCGGGCCACATACATTTGTTTGTTTTGTTACATGAGCCCCAACATTTTTGGTGAGCAAAAAAAGGTAATCTAATTTAACCTAAAAGTTAGAAGCTAACCTCATTTCCTTTTATTTTTTAGGTGATGACCTATTTTAGGCCATCCATTCCCATATTTTTAAAATGCGTCTTCCTAATAATAGTGTGTTGGGCCGCAATAAAAGCTTGGCAGGCGCAGGTTGAATATCGCTGATTTAGACTATTAAAATATTAATAATAAATATGTCTACAAGTATATCGCAAATATGAGTAAATTTACTTCGCAATTAAAAAACCTTCAACTTTCCGTTCAAGAAGTATAGAAACTAATTATTGAATGTAGAGAACAATATCTAGATAGAACTTTGTGAAAATTTTAAAAAAGTGGAGGCAGAAACTCATTTTTAAAAAATATAATAATACTCACTGGACCACTTTTTCGACTTGCTAAAACTGTAAAGTCAGGACAAAAGAGAAGATCCTGAAAAATAAATTTTAAAAATACTCACTATAACAAAATGAAATCGGTAAAAAAAATAGTAAGGGCATTGCTTAAATATCGATTCAATGCATATATGAAATATCATAAAACCACTTAGTCGCATTGCTCGTTTCCCATGTTAATGCGATAGTTGAGAAATGATTTCGTCTCCAGTAGTAGGAAATGAAGAAAAAGGATAAATGCTGACATTTAATGAGAGGTTAAGGTTTAGTTGCTTGTTTTTGTTCATTTTTAAATCATTTTTTGGTCAACGTTAATGCATTTGATGCGACACGAAAATTATTATTAAACAATAGACTTACACAAATAGCAGTTAGCATTGATTGTGCCAATGGAATAGATTCATCTTCATTATCACTCTGAGAAGGTAGTGAAGACCAAAAGAAACCTTTCCACTCAACATCCTCGAAAATATAAGGTAGTAATCTGGTTAATAATCTCACACAATTTAATACTAAAATAAAAAAAATATTTAAAAGACTGATGTAAATAGAAACTTTATAATATCACCTGTTTGTTGTTCGCGTTGCGTCCTACAACTATGGTCTACTGCTTTAACAATTTTCTCAACTGCTTTATAACACAAAGTGGCTAAATTCGATGGTGATTCTTCCCTAAGTGTTCGTATTTCTGTTGCTGGTAATAAGGTGAAGATATCTTGCACATTCGTAACGTTTTCGGACCAGAATTGTTCCCAAAAATTATCATCATTCGCATCTACTGGCTATTTTACATAAAATATTGGATAATTCAACATATTTTTCACAATTTTTAAGACATATTGGCCATATAACTCTCTTAAATTACCTCAGTTTTAGTTGTAAGTTGAATAATCGCCTTTCGAAAATATAATTTCGTATCAACATTTCCCATATTTTGAATTTAATAAAATGTTTTCCAAAATCTTTTGTTCAAATAGTTGATTTGTCAAATTTAATTTAGAATTTTGGGAAGTTAACCTGATTTTATGTACTCAATTTCGCGTCATACGACAATTTCTTATTAAACCTAATTTATTAGCTATTAGCCTATTAGGCAATTTTCTACTGTAATTATAAGTCACTTTCCATATGCGAAAGAATTGTTCTGTTCGGGGCTTGTCGTACCCACCAAACAAGTGGAAGGGGTGTTTGTGCACTCTTGCATTTATCTTTGTTTAAATCTATGTTTTCGGGCTCAACATTGCATTTGATTCAATTTTACTTCTTTAATGGCTGCTAGGTTAAATAAATAATGGCTGCTAGATATGTTACCTATTACTACGTATGCGAGAGTATAAAACTCTAAAAATATTGAAGGTGCAACTCTTCGTTATTATTTCACATCACGTGATGAGACTAAAGACAGTATTGAAGTAAACATTACGATAAGCTATACATTAATTTAACTTTGACTATTTAAAATAATTAATTATACCACGATGTTTAACCGCTAAAAATGGGGATCAAAGACTAATTAAAAAAGTATTATAAGGCAACAACCAATTTTCACGTCCGATTGTATAAAATCCAGGCTCAAACAACACTATAAAATTTGTTCTTATAAATTGAAACTCACTCATTATAAGTTATAACAATAAGGAAAAGGGCTTTTCCCAAATTCCATTATAAGAAACAAATTAAAATAAATAATGAAAAAAAAACATTTTAAATACATTGTTGTTTTCAATTATTTTTTATATATTTTCTGGGGACTGTACTGATGTTGAACGCACCTCAGGCTATGCATTTTTAATACGCCTGTCTGAGATTAAGTACATGTGAGCGAATTGAAATCATATCCATTGAAATGAATTGAAATATAAGCACCATTCGGAGTTAAATGATTATTATTATTAAAAGAAATTAATGAAATACCTTATTTTTACTACAGTTAACGTTTATTTGTGTTTGTATTTAAATATTTTCGAATCTCTTACTTCGAGAGTTTGTCAGTACAATACTATTTATTGTATTTAAATAAAGTTCAAATGTAAACGAATTTCGATATTTTGTGTAGATATCAAATTTATGTTCACTTTTATTGAATTCAGTGTTCACGTTTAACTGTACTTCTATCCGAAAATTGGAAGTCCTTATGAAAGATTCTAAGAAAATGTAATATCTTGGTGCAACAAGGTTAAAGAGACATTAATTTTGTAAGTAAACTTTAATAATCATTTAATAATTAATATAAACAAAAAATGAAGTATTGTTGCCATTTAATACTAAAACATGTATTGCTTACATTTGAGTGTTATTTTTTTTATTTATTGAATTATATAACGACTTTAGGTCTTGTAGAGACTATTTCAAGTCGTATTTACATTGTAAATTAATTAATTTATATGCAGTAGTTTGTTACAAACTTTAGATTAACACTGGTTTTAGATTTAACACAAACAGCCATTACAGTTCTCAGATTTCGCATAAAATAGTTCAGATAAGTTAGTTTGATCCGTTGTGGAAGATGATATTGTAGAAGGTGATTTTAATCTTATGTTGCTTATGATCTCTGTACATATATCGTCGAGGAAATGATGAAGTGAATCGGGCATTAGAACACTCCCTTGTGGTACTTCTGATGTTACTTCGACGTCCAGTGATAACTCGCTGCCTATCTTAACCATTTATTTTCTCCCTATAAGGTATTCCGCTATAACTTGTAAATTATTAGTTTATCTACAACAATGTTTATTAGTTTTTGAACTATTTTATTGAGACGCACCTTGTGAAAACCTTCTGAGAAGTCTATTGTTATTGCATGTGCTTGCCCTTTATTACCAATTGAATCTGATATCTATCCTCAGTAAGGTTCACCAACTGCGTGACATAATGAGTGGCCCTTTCTGAACCCGTGCTGAGTCCCATCTAAGGGTACGCACACAAAGAAAGCTGTTGCCTGCTCGCTGGTAGCCTGCGCCTATACGCGCGCATAATACTTATAGATTTAAACGTGAGCGCACATAAAAAAAGCAGGTCGGAACTTGTTGAAGCGGGCAGTCGGCGCTGATAATTTATCGGAATCCTTTTTTACTTCTTGGTTGCTGGTTAACGGCGCTGAATGATTGTATGTGCAATGTAGACATTGTAAATATAAACAGTGTTATCATATAATATAATAATTTCTTTACTACAAATAGACTTATTGACTGATTCACTTTATAATTACTACCATGGATATAGAACTGTTAATATCTTCCGTCTATAAAAAACAATATCTTTAAATAAATGGTGATATTCACCATACGTTCGCCTATCCCGATTTAGCGGATGAATATTTTGTTTTCTAAACATGCGTGTATTCACATTTACCATTAAAAAAAGGCTTCATCCGAGGAGGAAGTTATGCTGTTCGCTAGATAATTATAAATACATTGGTAACTGGGTTCAAGCTTATACGTGTTTATTATGTTCTACCTATTCGAACTACCAATGCCGTTACCATCGGTGCTGAAAATCTGCTAGCAGGCAGCCTCTTTTCTTTGTGTGTCTACCCTAAGATATGATGGCGATAACAAAAATCTGAAATGTATTTGACTATTATCTTTTAGAATATATTCCAGGCTAGATGTAAGACTAACAAGCCTGGAATTTTTAACATTTGTTTTGATGACAGACTTTAGAATTAAAGTCACTTTAGATGTTTTCCAATCTAGTGGAACTACTGGGTTATTTATGGTTATTGTAAACAAATTATGTAGATATTTCAAAATTGATTTAGCAGTCAGTTTTATAAACTTAGTGGTAACTCCGAAGTTAATGGGATTTACTGACTCTTTTTTTAACTTTATGATTTCCCAGTGTGAGGTGCAAGTACTAATTAGGATTTACTTTTATTTAAAGATGACTTGGCACAAGGAAACATTGAATAAAAGGGTTCTTTGACAAAGCTGTTTTAAACTCAATTATAAATCCGTATAAAATTTATTCAGGGTCATAATATTTTAAGTAATATATAACATAACATTAAGAACCATTGCCATACATAAAACTTAGCTTAAAATAAATAATTTAAAGATTCCATGCTGGATAACAATGAGTTTCTTTGTTCCAGATTTGAGTTAAATTTGTATAAACCTTAATTTCCTTAGAGTTATAATTGAGAGCTTCACATGCTCTGCAATAATGATAGGATATTGTTTGGAAGTATCCATGTTCGTTTAATATTTTAAAATATTGCTTCCATTGAAAATACTGTTTAAGTTCATTTGGTGAATTGACTAGATACATGATATAAGTTGCTAGATCTCTTGGAGTAGCGTAATTTTCAACATGAATGTATGAATCAGGTGGTAACAATTTCTCTATGTCGTTTTTATTGTATCCCATAATGATCGGTATCGATTCTTTATGGAAAGCATTCCAGAATACTTTCTCAGTGAGATACTCATCACAGTTGCCGTTTTCAAATGACAAGTAGAAAATATAGTTGCCAATTGCATCACAGTCTTTATTAAAATGTCCAGGACATCTGAAATTTGAGGTTCAATATTTTAGCGTTTATATTTATAATATGTAAGATGTAGACTATAACATGAGTCAGAACAGGAATATCTTGGGAACAGGAATACCAAAGTATATCTCGGGGTGTATTTGTTGGACCTGTGTGTAGAGGAGTCAATAGATGGAAACACTGAGTTTAACGGATAAAAGTCCTGCACTGTCACGTTGTACGGGTGACATGGTGATCTTGTTGGATTCTCCACCTCCTTCGTAAAAAATACACTTGTCACTGTATAATATAAAATAAACCTTTATTAGCATCAATACCTTCAATACATTCTATACAAGCAAACTAACAATTCTTTATAAAAAACATACAAATTCTTAACTACCTAACAAAAATAACAAGTGATTTAATTATTTCGAAAACTGCATATTGACGTTTAGGCATTTCAAATAATCTTAAAAATGGAAGGTAGCATTTCTGACATAGGTGATAGCCTTCATCAGTATCCCCTGCTTTTACCCCGTATCATTGCATTTACAAAGTACGCTCTACAAAGTACATCACCTCCGGCTCGTTTAGCTAACTTGAAAATCTTTATTTGAATGTTACATACGTACAACTGTATGTCTATATTATTAAAGGGGCTCTTTAATAATATAGGCATACAATAAATAGGAGAGAGTAGATGAAAGTCACTTATTTTTGTTCTTTAATCTCCCTTTTTTCTGTTGGACACCTACTTGGTTTTACTGTTACTTCATCTTCCTTCAGGTTTCTTTATTTCGCTTAAAATTTTCCTCATCACTCTCCAATGTCTTTACCTTCCAATTCTCAACTTTTTCTCTCTCTTGCTCATTCCATTCTATTCTTTTACAGACTTCCACCCAATACTTTCATCTTTCCGCTTCCTTATTACAAATCCAACACATTCTCTTGATTCCCATTCTCTTCGCTTCCACGTCGCAATCATTTTCTTAGTCTCCATCCTGTATCTAGAACGGAAGTTCTCAGTCTAGATATCTGTCACTCTCCTCCTTGAACACTTTCATCTCATCTTATCCATTTTTTTTTGCGTGGAAGTGGAGAAATCTTCAAAAAGACGAAGGATGCCCGGTGCATCCAACAGTGTGGATTTTTACCCAATGCAACTCCATATTTTTTTGAGCCCAGCTATCGAGCATTTATACCTATAGAATTCCTGCAATATAATCTTATACGGTGTAGATCTCTCAACTCCTTTTGTAACGCCAAAAAAGATATTAGACATGTTCACTTCTTGGGATTGAAAGGTAAAGATCTTTAAATAGTTTAAATAGATAATCTAAGGGAAATGCAAAATAATTGTAGTACACGGCTTGCACTCGTAGCTGTGGAGAAAATACTTACCACGATGAAAAAGAAATTGGTAGAAAAGAGAAAAAAGAAGTATGTTCTACCTGAATATGTATTTTACTTCTGTATGTTAGACACAATTAATTGAAAAAATAATTTGAGTAACAAACGTTTAAATAAACAGGAGTGAGACACAACAAACTTTCTTCTCAAAAATCCTCCCGCGAGTGGACGACATAGTCTACCAACAATAGAAAAGCCAAACTCCTGCTCAGACTTGGACAGAATTTTATTCAATTTTAAATATACGCGATGTATTTAGTCCCTTTTTCTTGTGAGAACTATGGCAGATATACAGATGTGAGTAAATATTTAATATTATGATTTAATCACCCAATGCTGACATTAATTTGGTTAAAGGAACTGAAACACCTTCAGTTCTTTTGATTTAATTCTGAATAAATAATTTGATTTCAATGTAACTAATTTTTCATTTCAACCCAAGCTAACAAATAATTAACTTTGATGTAGATGTTGATTACTAGTACTAGTTCCCTTGTGAATTAAATGTTACTTGGTAGTTATTTTATTTATTTCCGCCTGGGAGGAAAACTATGTTGCATCAGAATTAACATTCATGTAATTCAAATGAACCAATCACTATTTGTTTTTTTATTTACCAAAATTCATCAAGCCCTTATAATTGTATTTGCATATAAGTATATATTACTTTAAAAATCTTGATTTGATGAGTTTTATTTGAAGTGATTTTATTTAATTCATGGGTCGTATTTGCTTTATGAGGGTCGAATCTTTGGATTTAATTAGGCAAAGTGCCATAATTTATTGTGTATTTATGTATGTACATTCTACAAGCCCCAAATTAGATTTTGAGTATCCTGATTATTCCTAACTATTGCTTCCTGATTCCGGTTGAGTTGAATGGGTTTTAACTGGCAATGGAATTTATTTGTGCAGTTAGGACTCATAAAAATAAACGTGATACAATTATTCTTTTCATACATCTTCCTTGCACTCTTTCTACCTCCGCATACCGCCCACAATTCAGCCCCATACATCATTATGCTTCTGTCATGTACGTCCAGAATATTTCACTGATTTCCCAAGCTTTCCTTCCCATACACACCTCATTCTTTCCATAGCCACCCTACCTTTCGTCGCCACCATGTATCCTAAATATTTAAAGTCATTTCACTCACAGTGTCATTGTGTTGCTGTAGTAACGAAACGTCCAGTGCATGTGTGTTTTAATATTCATAAACAGTGTGAACCATAAACAAAAAGAAATATTCATTTTAGAATAATTTGTTGAAATTTGTCTGGGTATAGTAAACACCTACCCGTTAGATATGAGATTTACTATCGACACTATTATTAATATTATAAAGTTATAAAGGAGGATCGTAAGATTTAGATCTGGAAATGAAGAAAGTGGGAACAGATACTGGATGAGCGTTGATGAAAGGAAATGTAGATTGTGCAATGAGAAGGTTCCCAATGAAAGAGGAATGGGAAGAAATATAATGGAAAAAATTATGGGTGAAATCGATAGAATAAAGAGGGAGGTAATTGAGAGGAGGACGAATGTAGGACAAGAGGAGGGAGAAGAATTAAAAATAGAGGGAAGAAAGAAGCGACGAATGGTTAGACGGTGGAGTGGGAGATGCAGGGTTCGAGCTTTAGGTAATTTAGAGCTTTAGGTTTAAGAATTTTATGTGGATTATTTGGTTTTAAATATGGAATATGTTGTATGTAATTTAGTTTGCAGTGCATTAGGGTTTTTATGCCAAATATAAGGTTTTTGTATTGTATTGTAAAAGCTTTTTAAAATACTCACTTTAGAGTACCACATCCTCCATATCTATCGACTTTTATATATTGTTGTAATTCAGATACATATTGCCATCGTTTATTTGTTGATCCACAATTTGAACCTAAAATAGCTATGTAAACATCTTGACTTTTCGTAAAAAACCATTTAAAGAAATTGAAATCTTTGTTGATTTGTTTTCTTAGTATGGTTCGACCATAGGGAACTGGAATGTCGGCATCCATTCTAAAAAAAAAGCAGAACTGGTAATATGTTACATCAGTGGTTCTCAACCTGTTTTTACCCACGGAGCCCTTTTCCCTTCTCTTTTTTTTTTTTGGTGGACCCCTTCATAGCAATTCGACATGAGCACATTAGACGATAATTAGACATTAGGGACCCCCAGAAATATTATATGGACCCCTACAATCCATGTGAACCCCAGTTGAGAAATACTGTGTTACATGGATATCCCATTTATTTTTTAGATCTTCTTTCCAAAAGAATCGCCCAATTTGCTGGATATGTTTTTTTCAACTTTTGACACTCCTAATCTCAACCCTTTATAGTCGTATTTGAGAAAGATGGTCTTTCAAAAGATAATAGCTCATCATAGGAAAACAGATTTTCTAATGACTTTCAAGCGCAGTCAACAATATCGTACGTAATCTTCTTCTTATAGCGAATGTTCGAGAAAATGAATCTCTGAAGATTTCTATGGATATTCGTGCAAGCCATCTCATCAGATCCTTTAGCTATGAATTCTGGCGTCATCCTATTGATATGTTGCCCTGAAATTTCTCTTCGATGATCAGTCGAAGGATCTCATACTTTTTCGATGTTTTGTGATTTCCTTTTCTTGCCAGTTCTCATCAGCTCTAAAGATTTGTCCATCATACTGAGGATTTCGGATGTTTGTCGGTCTTGCCATCCATGCGATGCGTAATATCCTTCTGTATAGGTACATTTCGATGGCTTGTATACGATTTTCGATCTCCTGAATGTCCAATTTTCGCATCCATGAAGGAAAAATGTAACAGAGCTGAAGACTATCATTTATATATAAAACAGCTGGTCTTGGTGGGGAAAACCACAAGCTTTGTTTTCTTGACGTTCACGAAGAGGCCGAAACGCAAGCTGTGTGCCACGATAAGATCCGCTCTCTGTATATATGTGAGGTTGTGGGCTATTACCAGGGTGTCGTTTGCGTAGCGGTGGTTGCTGATTCTTTTACCGTTCACCTTGATGCCTATATATAAGTGCTTCTCTGAATATAGTTTTAGAATAAAGATTGAACAGAAGGGGAGATAGAACGCAACCTTGTCGCACACCCACAGAACTTCAATATTATTTACTATATTTATACCTGTATGTCATCGACCAATTGAAGACATTATTATAATTCTCTATCTTATTGTCTTTGCTAAATAGGAACGTGTGGTGTGGATTTTCATCACTTAGAAACGCCCAAAGTTGTTTCGGATCTCTTTTTTCTTGAGGCGGTAGATCTTTGGTACTTTTGGTTCTATGCAAATGAACTATAACTAAATCAGCAATGGGCAATTCTGAATTATTATAAGTTATGCGGCAATTGGATACAGAACAATATTCGAGTGGATCTTGGCTAAAATTAAGAGAAAAAAATAAAAGAATATATCTATTGAATAATCTTTCTTTATCTTTCATATGCCATATACATATGTGAAAGATATATGGTTTATGTGTAAATTTTTTTGAATATTACCACAAAAAAATAAATCACAAAAAAGAAATTAGATGAGAAGGCTGTTTGGTGTTATCTAAGAAAAAGAGGGTTGTCAGGAGCTGATAGAAAAGAATTGGGTGAATGGGATGAGAAGTGCAAGAAGGAAGTAGGACTGTGGAAACAAGGCTGGAGGGGATGGAATGAATGTCGAGGGAAGAAGGTGTAGAAGATGACATTAGTGAAGAGGATGTAAAAGAGGAGATAAGAAATGGACGTGCAGCTGTGGTATAAGAGCCTCAGCAAGGTGTATTGATGGGTAAAAGTAGGATTCCAGAAAAATGGAAGAAAGGAGAAATGGTGTCTGTATACAAGAGAGCGGATTAAAGAAAGATTGAAAGTTATAGGGGCGTGACTATTATGTATGAATTATATAGACTGTTTGCTAGAATTGTAAATAAAAGACTGGTGAAGGAAGTGAGAGAAAAGAGAGTATTGTCAAATACGCAGACCGGATTTATTAAGGGAAGAGGGATAGCGGATAACAAAGTACTTGATACAGCAAGAAATTAGTGAAGGGTGAAAGTTATATTTGGTATTTATTGGTTGCAAGTCTGCATTTGATATGATAAATAGGGAAAGACATTGTATGCATCGCGGACAGGTGGAAGGGGATAATAGAAATGATACAGACGGCAAATATGGAATCCTATTAAAAAATTGCAACGATTATAAAACGAATTGTTATAAAATGATAATCTTCTAACGATTCTAATTTTATAGCGATTCTAATTTAATATTTAATCTTTTTTTATAACGATTCAATTTTTATAACGGTTCTAGTTTAATAATTATTTTAATTTTATAACAATTCTAATTTTATAACGGTTTTTAATTTATAAGAATTCTAATTTTATAACAATTCTAATTTTAAAACCATTATAATTATTAACGATTCTACTTTTATAACGATTCTAATTTTATAGCGATTCTAATTTTTTCAACGAATCTAATTTTATAACGATTTTAATTTTATAATGATTCCAATTTCATAACGATTCTATTATAACGATCCAAATTTTATAATGACTCTAATTTTATAACTATCCAAATTTTATGATTGAAATTTTATAACTTCTAATTTTCTAACGATTTAATTCTTATAACGTTTCTAGTTTAATAAGAATTATAATTTTATAGTTATAGTTATATAAAAATTCTAATTTTATAACGATTCTAATATTATAATGATTCTAATTTCATAACGATTCTATTCTATTATAACGATCCAAATTTTATAATGATTCTAATTTTCTAACGATCCTACTTTTATAATGATTCTAATTTTATAACGATTTTACTTTCATAACGATCCAAATTCAAATTCGATCCGATTATTTTTTTATAAATTTTATAACGATTCTATTTTTATAACTATTCTAATTTTGTAGCGAGTCTAATTTTATATCTAATTAATTTTATAGCGATTATAATTTTATAACGATTTAATTTTTATAACTATTCTAGTTTAATAACGATTCTAATTTTATAACGTTATTTAGTTTATAAGAATTCAAGTTTTATAAAAATTCTAATTTTATAACGATTCTAATATTATAACGTTTCTAAATTTACAGCGTTTCTAATTTTATAGCGATTCTAATTTTATAACGATCCAAATTTTATGATTCAAATTTTATAACGATTCTATTTTTATAACAATTCTAATTTTGTAGCGAGTCTAATTTTATATCTAATCTAATTTTATAACGATTTAATTTTTATTACGATTCTAGTTTAATAACAATTCTAATTTTATAACGATTTTTAGTTTATAAGACTTTTACTTTTATAAAAATTCTAATTTTATAATGATTCTAATATTATAACGTTCATAAATTTAGACCGATTCGAATTTTATAGCGATTCTAATTTGATAACGAATCTAATTTTGTAACGATTCTAATTTTTTAATGATTCTAATTTTATAACGATTCTACTTTTATAACGATTCTAATTTTCTAATTTCATAGCGATTCTAATTTTATATCTAATCTAATTTTATAACGATTTAATTTTTATTACGATTCTAGTTTAATAACAATTCTAATTTTATAACGATTTTTAGTTTATAAGACTTTTACTTTTATAAAAATTCTAATTTTATAATGATTCTAATATTATAACGTTCATAAATTTAGACCGATTCGAATTTTATAGCGATTCTAATTTGATAACGAATCTAATTTTGTAACGATTTTAATTTTTTAATGATTCTAATTTTATAACGATTCTACTTTTATAACGATTCTAATTTTATATCTATTCTAATTTTATAACGATTCTAATTGTAACACTATTCAATTTTTATAACGATTTTTAGTTTTATAATAATTTTAATTTTATAACGATTTTATAAATATAAAATGGAAAATTATTGGTGTAATAAAATATGTGTAAGAGGGAGTTAGACATGAATGTTGAGAAAACGAAAATGTTGGTGTGTAAGAAGGGAGGCCGTGATAGCAGAAAGGTTATTTTTAAGTAAGGCGGACAAGTTATCGAGAAGGTAAAAAATTACAAATATCTGCATGTGTGGGCAGGGAACTTTGGGACATCTATGAAAATGAGGACAAGGAATAAGGATACTAGATGTGGGTAATTAATGGTATACTTCTATATGGTACGGAAGTTTGAGATTGAGAAGGTGCAACTAGGATGCTTGAAAAGAATATTAGGATTGTAGAGGTCAACTCCGAGTGAGATAGTGTTGGATGTATGTTGGATTGCAGTTTCAAGATAATATGGAATTTTGAAAGAAAGGTATTAATGTATGAGGATGACAGACTTGTAAAGATAGGATATATGGTTAGTATGAATGAAGTGCATAGAGTAGGATATAGGACTAGAAAGAAAGCATATAATAGAATTGGTTGGTCGCTTAAGAAAGGGCATGAGAAGATGATGGATGGAGTGGTGGTTGCGTGTGAGGTGGAAGAGTTAATGAGGGATGTCGAGGGTAAGTAAAAGTAAGAAAGAACAGGTATAATAGGAGGTACAAATACATAAGATTGGATGGAGGTATGACTGAGTATATGGAGTATGGAAAACAAAATACTTGTAACTAGTTTTGAATATGGAAGTGAGGAGAGAGGAAATAGTACTACATGAAAGAATGTGTAGGATATGCGGTAAAAGAGAGGAAAAATGGGAACATTGGATAAGGGAATGAGTCGAGTTGGAAAGGGGTGATAGTGAGAGGATTTTGCTGAGAATATGAGGCTTAGTTTGGGACATGAAGGAAGTGGGTTGAGGATAATGGAGAGGATTAAAAGGGAAATAAAAAGGAAGGTAGGATAGGATATTTATGATAGAAAATAAGTAGGCAACAAGATGGGGAAAGCAAAGTCCTTCACTCTTTCTTTATTATGAGAAGTGGATTTAGTTTTAGTTGTTTATTTATTTTTTCTTAATTGTTTTTTGTTGATTTTTGTTTTTTTTTCTGTTTCATTATTTTCATTTGAAGGGTGTGAATTGTAGGATTAAGAAAGTATTTTGAAAGTTTACGTTATATGTAATATACCCACAAAGGTCTATCTATCTACTGGACCGATTGTAATGAAATTACGTTAGGCAGGTGCACACGATTATTGTGCAGCGTAAAAAATGTATTTTGTTTTTTAGATTTCAGATGACGGAAATCCATCCATTTTAATTAATTTTTAATTTCTGTGATCGAAAGATTATTCAGTGCTTTAGCGAATGAACGAGTTTAAAACAAATGGGATTAAACTTACCCTAAACAAAGTTCATTCAATATAGTTGATTATGAAAAAAAAAAAAATGGGGCTCTAAATATAATTTTTTTACAAAACTGATATAAATGGGCACTTGGAAAATGGCCATTCCACCTTCTTCCCTAAGATTTGATAATTTTATAAAAGTGACAAATAATGATAAAAGATATTTACTCGATGCCAGTAAATCTTTGTATATGCCTCTTATGTGTGGAAAATCCATATTTCCAGAAAAGGATTTGAAATATTTTATTATCATTTTCATTAGCAGGAAATGGCTCATCCAAAAATAAATATCTGCCAACTTCCGATAATTGGTTTTTCTGAAATTAATTTATATGAATACCGATTAACAATATTTCGGCTAAAATAGATTAATATTAATGAAAATTCAAACTATGATATATTTGTAATTAGTGGCAGATTTAGAGATGAAGTGATCACCCTTGAAATGTACAGTGGACTGAAGCAATGTGATGGATATTTCAAAGTTGATTTTGTCGGCTAATTTATCTGGGTGCTTTTAAATTGTTAATTAATTCTTTTTTATCACCTTGATTTATAGCCAACATATTTCCGCCATATTGGTCTATCGTCTGATGGGCCTCGTTTTAAAATGAAAATGATAGTAAATATTTTTTATTTGTGAGGCCTCAAAAGAGGTAACCCATATGAGGTGAGACGAAATAGAATCGACTTATTTAGTTATGGCTTCCACATTTATGAGGTACCAGATTTGATGCCACATTATTACGAAATGAAGGAGTTACTCTGTTTTTAAATATGTATGAAGCGAATCATTATTTATGAGTTTTTCCCTTTTTTTTTGCAAAAGAGGAGTTTTTTCAACAAGGAGCGGAAGTCATTTCGGCGGGAGTCTTAAAGCCATTTCCAAAATTTTGGCATGATTAGTTAAACGTTTAAATCCGCCAAGAGGAAACTTCCAGTCACCGGAAGTGGCTGAAATTGTAACTCACCGAAGTTGTAGTCTTACTTCCGGATACCCTGAAGTGCCGGAAGTGGCGGCACACCACGCCACTTCGGGTGACTCGAGAATACGGATGCCAAATTTCATTGCAATCCGTTTAGACGCTATCGTGTTTACACCCACACAGACATCATTTAAAAAATCGTCAACATAGCTTCAGGAGACATCAAAACGAAGATCTGTTAAAATTGGGGTATGTGAAATTTTTTAGGATTGCAATACTTGCCTTCTCGAAGCTTCCCTTCCTCATCACAGATGTGGACGAGAAGTAACAAAATAACCTCACAAATAAAGAATCTCCTCTTATTTGAAAGAGAATAATTCTTCCATTCCATCATTATGAGGCCTCAAATAAATTATTTCATAAATGAGGAAGTCATCACAGACATAACAGCCGAGGCAAATACAACATACAAAGCAAGTCCTCTCTTCCTTATTTTCTCCTTATCATACGTTATACACACATATTATGATTAACGAGTTAACTCTCCTATTTGAAGAAAAGGAATAACTCGTATTTTGAAAAGAAAAAGAGTAATTCCTTTTTTAAAAAGAAAAAGAGTAACTCCTCATGTGATAAAAAAGAGGATTTCTTTTTTTGAAAAGAAAAAGAGGAACTCCTCTAAAATAAAAGAAGAACTCCTGTTTTGTAAGAAAAAGAGGAACTCCTCATAAAAAAAAAGAGGAACTCGTCTAAATAATGATTCCTTCATATTTGAAGAGTAAGGAGTAACTCTTTCATTTCATGACAGTGAGACTTCAAATGAAGTACTTCATAAATGAGGAATCCATCACTACTATCCATGCATATCAGGTTCTCTCTAAAGGCATAGATTAACGAAGGCCAATTTACTATTCTGTGAGAGAGATTCAAGGTCTCATCATTAAAATCCGTCATTTTTCTAAACCTCAAGAATTCAAGCTGAACCATGTTTCTTAACCGGCAAAAAGCTTTTAAGATCCACCGGCGGTTTACGCTATACATGCCTCCACCAAAATACCTTCTCGATCTGATGACATCCATACAAAACCTCAACGACGCATATTGAATTCTTGATAAGTTCACCAAATTACCTTTAGGAGTATAAAAATAAATAAAGGATCCATAATCCGTAACTGATAGGATCAGTGATCTATAGAAAAGAAGAAGGATCCGCATCCCACCGGGATGAAGTTAGATGTTTAAGAATATTCAGTTGTTTGCACCAGACTTTAATAACAACCTCAATATGTTGTGAGAAGGTCACCTTAGGATCGAAATAAACTCCGAAGATATTTAACACAGGAAAGAATAGGAACAGAAACATAATTATCATAAATCCTTACATCTGTACCATTATGAGTTTTTTAATGGAAGACACTAATAAACCCAAAGAAAACTGATGACTTACTACTTTATCAAGGGTCACCTGAACCTCCTCCATCGCCCTATTCAAATCTTTGTTTGTGCTATAGATAGCCATGAGGATGCGCCATAAATTTGTACAATATCTATGAAGATTATGTACGTAAATATTAAATAACAATGGGCTAAGAACCGAACCCTGTAGGATAACTCTCTCCAAGACATCCTTGCAGGTGCATCCTCCCCAAACGAAAATAATTTTTTAACAAAGACCAATTTATAAATAATACCAACAAACTGAGAAGGACATCCCAGTTTATGCGGAATTGAGCATAAAACTCGTATGAATTAAAACGATCTAAAATAAAAAATTTGATACACAGCGGAACATTCTTGATCATCGAATAGGAGATTCTATCCATACCAGGAGAAGAATTCATCAGCGACCCCAAGGCACAATTTAATTCACTTAAAGAAAAATGGCCTTAAAAGAGGATGCTGGACTAAGTTCAACTCAATGTTTAAAGGAATGGCATGATAAACATCCGGAGGGGCATTTAATTGACTTATAATTTTATTATTGTGAATGACTAGTTTATGTGCTTGAGCTCCTTTTCCAGTTCCAGCAATCTTTCGTCTGTTGACAGAGTCCTTGTATTCAGTGTAGCAACCTGCTACACTGAATACGAAAGTTTAAATCTGAAGAAATAGAAAAGGTTATTGAAAACAACAAAAGTTTGAAGGTCCTTTGAAGAAACTTCTCCTCTGGTACCAAGAACATCTGTAAGCTGGAGAATGGGGCAGGCCGTACTACCCCATTCTACCCCATAGTTGGTCGAGGACTTTTATACAGAGCTATACAAAGAAAAGAAACACAATCTGCCTGAGAACTTGCCTCATGTACAA
>WYDF02259869.1:0-19397 GCA_009867245.2 Adranes taylori
ATATATATATATATATATATATATATATATAGGTGCAGTTAAAGTTACCACCCCCTCAATGCTTCAAAGTTTTCTGTAAAAAAAAACAGAACCAACCCCGAAGAAAAATCGGTAAATATACCAAGTAACCAATATAATGATAATGGTCACTAACCCAGAGGATGAAATCTCTCTATCCCGATACCAAGTACAAAAGAAAAAGAAAAGTTAACCCTTACATCGATTTCGCAGGAGTATATCCATCCCGTAAGCAAAATATTAGTATACAGACCAAAATAATTATCAAAATTATCAATCTACCAAAATATGAAGTACAAAATATCCAATTTCTGTTGTGAATAAAATAACTACTATCCAGTGAGTGAAATAACTGTCTAAGTATAAATATATCGAATGAAAACAAAGTTACCCAAGGTGACTAAGTAAACATCAAAATAGTTTCGTAACAATAATTCAATTATTCAATGTAAACCGCGTTCCCTCAAAGTGAGTAAATTAACTGTTGATATAATTTCCTACGAATTAAACAATTTTCAATGTAAAGAAAGTTGCCCAAAGTGAGTAATTAACTGGCAAAAACTAATTTAACAAAAATATATGTCAAAACAGTACCAAATATCTTGATCCCGTAACCAATTCAATTTCCTACAGCCTGGCAACTGTTACTCATGATGTATCAAAATGACTTGTGACTTCGATAGCTAGTTGTTAAAATTAATGTCCCATATTTCCTATCCCATAATATCCACGATGATATATCCTATCTCTGTCCCAACCAGAGATGTATCCAGGCAGCTATACCCACGAACTGGAATCAATCAAAAGACGTCCCAGCCAACAACAAAAGTACCATTAAACATAGGATACAAAAAAATATAGTCCACAAAAAGCTATAGTCCAAAAAAACCTATAAAGAAAACAATACGTCGTAATTGTCGAGATAAACCGAAATGAAAAAAGTAGCCTCCACTTTAAGACCTCATGTATTTAAGGGATATGATACTTAACAACTAAATCCTGTATTATTACTGCTCCGATGTTACGGAATTCCAGAATCGAAATTAAATTATAACATCCGCTCAAACTAAACCACTACTACGCCATTAATTCCAACAATGGCCTTGAAAACCACTATCCACCAAAAAGAATCCAATTACCAACAGTGGTATATATATATATATATATATATATATATATATACCGTTGTACCCCAATAATCTGCAATAACAAATTAAGACTACTTATCCCAAAATTTAGTTTAACAACGGCACATTTCTATATCGGTTCTTGAAATTTTGGAGCCAGGAACCAAATGGATGGTGATCAATCTGCTGTCTAGGCCACAAGTGAAGAAACGATATTTTTCCTCCAACAAGTTTAGCTTCTCTCACTACTGCACATGTTCCCCTCTACTACGCTTAGCCTCCAGAAAGTAGTACCATCATAAACTGCCTAATATGTTTAAAAATCGGTAACACTATAACCCCACAAGTTAAATATACAAAATCAAAAATTATTCCCAATGTTTGTTCACTCATTTTCAATACTCCTGAAATTTAAAATCAGTGATGACGCTTCACTTTAAAAAATGTTGCGCTTAAAAACCAACTGAACCAGATGTGCAGAACTTAATGACAGAATGACGCAAGGTGTTATAACGACACGACAAATGACATGGTTGCCTGTAAAAATAATTACTCAAAATCTCTAAATATCTTAAGAAAATTCAATCTAGAATATAGACAAGTAACAATATAGAAAAATCCCTAATTATTTCCTCCCCAACTAAGTGCAAAACAAATGGAAAAGATTATGCAATAATGTCATCTATGGGAATAAAGCCATATATTATAGAAATATAGGGTTAATGTAAAGCTTTGTTCACACGTCACAATGTTTTGACAAAACCCTAGTTCACACATTACGAAAATATCGTAAGGTAAACTAATTTACTGTATCATAAGTAAACCGTTACAAGGTTGGGACCAAAATTTTGGCTTTCCATAAATGGAATAATTCACATAATACAGATAGTACTTTTGTATTTAGATAACACTTTCTTATAATAGACATATAAATTAGCTGTGAAGAAAAAATTTTGAAAATATACATGTTCAAGTAACACTATAAAGATTTAGAGGTAGATATGGGGAACTTGATGAGGCCATGCTTTAATCATGGGAAATTCTGAAATTAATGATTGGATCATTCTTCATCGACGTGTCAAACTAACAACGTAATTGCTTTTAATTTTAATTAATGCTAATTGTTAGAATATTCTCTTGCTAATTGTTAGAATATCAACCTATTTCATTGCACTTATAACCAAGTTAAGTTTAGCGTTATTATTAAGTACCACGCGTCTTATTGAAGCTAATTTTAATCTCCGTTAGTTACTGTGGTACATCACAAAAGCTTACGCAGTACTATAATTTAATAAATTTTTTATTAAATTAAATATTTAAATAACTAAGGGCATATTGGTAACTTAAACCAGCCCCAATTTAAAGTCGAAATAGCAATTAATTATTCAAGTTCAAGTATTCTTGTTTAATTCAATTCCATCATTCATTATAACATTCTTCCAAGCCACAATTGCGATAGATTTTCTATATTTATTCTCCAATTGTTTATGGTTACATTATATTTTCAAAATTTACTAAAGTCATATATTACCTGAAAATAACTTCACTCAGGAATTATAACTTATATTTCAATCAAATTCTAACACCTTCACTAGACAGTTTAGCTGATCACTCCGCATAAAACCACAAACAAAAAAAATCGAAATGAAAATCAAATTCCAATAAGTACAAAATTCCCTTAAAACCGTAAAATGTTCGGGCAAGTTTAACAATATATGCGACACTTCCAACATACGAAGTTTACGATTAGCCCTTTCGAAGTTTACGATAAGCCAGTTTCAGATAAGCCCTTATAATTTTGTAGTCTATTTGGACGTACAGTTGCTATCGAATGCATCTTTCTTTCTGCTAAATATTCCACCAGGGGAAGACTAGACAAACAGTCATCAATGAAGTTTATGTGGTGTTTGCCATCAGGAATTACTCTACTCATTCTTAGCACAACGTTACTCCAAGCTCCTAAATTAGGCACAATAGCATTTTCAGCATATCCTTTTTTACGGCAAACAACTCGAAATTGTAGGAAAATCCTGAACCACCTGAAAGGACCCACACCTTATTTCCCCATTAATGTGGATTTTTGGGTTATAAGTTCTTTAAAATGAATAATTTGTTCATCACATGATAAACACTCTTCAATGAGTACTTCCATGCAGGCGTTGCGTATTCTGTCTAAGATGGGTAGAATTTTATCAATACTTCTTGTGTTTGTACTGTTGTCACTAGATTGCAAAAATCGTTTTTTTTTTCTTCGAAACGATTTAATGGATTGACATCGGCACCTTGAGAAATTCTTGTCTGTGGTGAACAGTATCGTCTTGTAGACTGTCTCTTTAGAGACATCCATAACAGTATCCCCATGAATTTTTCAAGTTCGTCAAAAGACGAAGTAAATGTTCAATCTGGTTGTTATTAAGCACTGTATATGCAAGTTTATCGTACAATTTCTTCTGTAATTTCTTAGGACAAAAAAAATGAGAAAATAGCTTGTAAGGAGAATTTAGTTGTAGAATATTATTCGGCAATAATTCGAAACCTAAAGATTCAACTTCTGACTTGCGTTACAGTTTTCTTCCACGTTACTACTTCTTTTTTCTGATTTTTTGTAGTTGGTTTTGTAAGTTAGAAGTTCGCTAAGGGTAAGTTATGCTCCAGATTGGCATCAGAGTTTTCTGAATCTGACACACGGTACTCTACAGAGTGTGATTGTGCATCGTTAAGTTCCCAAACTTCGTTATCAGAGAGTTCAGAATCTGAGCTGTCAGGGGGAATGTGTATTGTTTTATATTCAGCATTTCTCACATAAAATATTTTAGGCGAAATAGAGTCCATGTTTCTAAAAATAAAAAGTATGTCTACTAAAGCCAAACATTAGAACTATCCACAATGTTCTCAAATGGGAACACGAAAATATCGATATAAAAATGAAAAAAATCGTTCATTAATTATCATTATTTTCAATTACTGACAGTGACTATCTACGTTTTCTTGTTACAAAAATAATTTTTTTCTGTAGATTTGGCAGAAAGGGTAGTGCAACCCTCAGGGTTACATTTAGAGATGACGATTTACATGTAAGTGTTTTGTTCTTCAATGCTTCAAATAATGTTTCCCTTTATGACTTATAGTTTAAACGATACACAGAGTTTTAAACAATTTTTGCAATTTAGCACCTAGTTCGTCGTATAGCAATAAAAATGCTTGAACCACTAAACGTTTCAAAGAATCTAATAATCTTGAATAAATTAAATCACTCTTGAATATAAATTGTATAAAAAGTATATATAGTAGAACTAAATGAAAGCGATAACAAATCTCAGCGTTACAATATAATATCAGCGGCAGCAGATGGAGCACCGGCCATGTTTGAACGCTATTGTGTATTTAAAAGAAATTTTAAAAAATATAGCCGGGGTATTTGCAATTCTGTGTCATCCATCTATGACATTTCGTTGCAAAGAATCTATGTGGTAGATTGCATCAATCTCTTCAATTTGTCACTCACGTTATAAAGAAAATTTGTAGTAGCGCCTTGAATGCTAGGTTATTTGTGCAGCTGTGTAAAGAGAATCATGAGAACTTCTATCGATTGCTCGTTTGCACTGAAATACGCTGCTTGTTAAAAGCTAATGTTTAACAAGATTTTTTTCTCAATAGTTAGGCGTAGGTCTCATAAATCAGTGTAATGATGCTATGCGCAATACTTTTAAAGCGTATAGCTATTTATGAAAAAGCAGAGGGTATTGACAAAGGCTCCACCAAATGCCCAAAATACGTATCTACCCTTACCTGATTTTTTAATCAATTTGAATCTCGTAAAATATCTATAAGCAGTTTTCGTAATAATTAGCTAATTTTATAAATAACTAATTTCATAAATAGGTATACGACTTAAAAGTAATACTCGAATCTCGATTCTTCTTTAAATTAATGTTCGGATTGAACGCGAACGGCTTACATTAGAGATGAGGAAATAAAAGTGGTGGCCAGAGTAATTTAGAATGTTTACTTTTCTAGAAACACAATTCCTAATTGTTTGGATGTGTTGCTACCCTGATAGTTTATCTCACTGTTAGTTATTTCTGAAAAACAGCATTAAATATCAAAGATCGTATAATAACGTAGGCATACAGTGCTTCATATGCATATAATTGGAATCATTCAAATTGTTTAACATGCCAAGTTGTAACACAATAGTTAAGCGCTGGTTTCATAAACTAGTGCAATGATGCTATGTGCAAAAAGCAGATAATATTGACAAACGCACAACCAAATGCCAGAAATACGTATCTACCCTTACCTGGTTTTTTAATCAATTTGAATCTCGTAAAACGTCAATAAGCAGCTTTCGTAATAATTAACATACTTAATTTCATAAATAGCTATACGACTTATACGTAATACTATCTCAATTGTTCTGTAAATTTAGTTGCGGAGTGAACGCGAACGGATTACACTAGAGATATGCTAATAAACGGGTGGATAGCGTTATTTAGACTTCAGTTCTCTAGAAACATAATTCCTAATTGTTTGGATGTGTTGCCACTCTGACTGTTTATCTCACGGTTGGTTATTTCTTAAAAACGGTATTTAAATATCAAAGATCGTATAATAACGTAGACATACTGTGCTACCTATGGATATAATATGAAATAATTCAAATTGTTTAATAAACCAGGTGGTAGTGCAATACTTAAGCCTTGGTCTCATAAACTAGTACAATGATGCTATGTCCGAAAAGCAGATGGTATAGACAAACGCTCCAGTAAATGCCAGAAATACGTATCTACCCTTGCCTGGTTTTTTAATCAAGTGACTCTTCTAAAACGTCTAGAAGTACTTTTGGTAATAATTAACTCACCTAATTTCATAAACAGCTATACGGCTTTAAAGTACTACTATCTCAATGCTTCTTTAAAAAAAATATTAACTTTTCAATATCGTTTTATGATAAAGGTCCAATTTGGAAAGAATATTTAATTAAATGGAAACCAAATGTTGCTTATTAACAGATTAGTTCACTAATTTTAAGCGCGAATTTTCCAGTTTCCCAATTTGTCACAGATAAACTGCTAGGATGATAATGTGTCTACGTTCAACAAAGATTTTGAAACTAGGTTTGAGAATGTTTTGACTATAAAAAAAAATACAATGCCACCAGAAACAAAAACCGGATGTAGTGTTACAAGAAGAACTGTTTGGAATAAACACTATGGAATAACTTAAAGTACAATTCAGAAAGGGATATGAGCAATTTTTCCTTCAGAAAGACATACCTATAACTTATCCTGCATTATGGACTATCGTGAGAAAGTTTCTGATAAGAATTATTCATAAGAATTATTCAATCCGTGTCTAAAAAAATTAAACATGTAAACAAATATTAATTTCTGCTACTGGTGTTATTTGATCAAACGCATTTTCTATGCCGCTGTCGCTGCTACGTATAAATGATTATGCAACGTAGGTACGTATTGGAGTAGGAATACAATTTAGGCGCCAATCTATTTACATTAAGCGTACAACTTACAAGCATCTCAATCAATGCATGATCTAATGTGTGGGTTGCAAGCACGTATGTTAATGGTACACGTGTGCGTGCGTACGTATCACTGCTGGATGATGCGAAATGACGTGCTATTATTTATAATTTATTTAGAGTATATTTCGAGTGGGAATTTGGAATAGCAGTCATAATGAGCGGTTGGATGATCTGTTGCCTGCTGTTCACACATTATACACCACCGCGTGGTTATGTGTATACTACTGTTACTGCATTGTAATCAAAGAAGACCGTGGCGAGTAGCAAGTAATGAGTGATTGACTACATACTAACCCGTGGTATAAGGTAATCAAAGTTGTGTGATGGCTAACGCCTTTAAAGAACAAAATATTGAAGGTAATAGTAGGGTTTTCTGGGTTTTTGATTCGAATCGAACCAACAGCAGCAAGCAGTTACAACAACAGTCGACAACGAGAGCAGCATCAACCACAGGTCCAGTGCGTTTAGTTAGCAGTTTTATTTACGATATACCGTATAATTAATTTTTTTTAATCGAGGTATAGGAATGAGTTTAGGCAGACCTCATGCTGGCTTACGTGGATCAGGTGCGTGAAGTACTGGGGAATCACCCCAGCCATGGCCGGGTCATACCCCCTAAACCCTTTCCTTGGCGATGCTACCAAGCCCATGGTACAGCATATGCATTTCATCGGGGGAGTGGAGTGATGTTGTAGTCGCTTACGTATAGCACAACATTTCCTCAGTTTAATAATCTTCGACATGCAGTTTCCAGTAGCAGTACTGCTTCTGATACTTCCTACTGGAAGCTTGAGGAGAGCATTCTATATTTTTATCTACTTTCTCTTTATTTTACCCTCATCACCTCTCCATTGTATGAATCCACGGCATTCCAGGAATCCTTATGCCGTAGCATGAATTCGTCTAGCTTTTCGGAGCTATCTATTTTCGCTACTACACTTTCCATTATATTCTCATTGCCTAGACAGTATAGCAAAGTGTGCTCAGCGCCTTGATCTCCATTTCCACATGTCTCGCACTGTGGGTTCTCTTTCTTCCGAGTGCCATGCAAGTATTTTGTGTAGTTTGTATCATTACATCCGTGTCAGTACATCCGTGTCCAATTAGCATTTGCGTCGTCTAATAATTTAATTCACCATACAGACATTCAATCCATGTCTGTATGGTCGGGATTATTTTGTGCGTCAAATGGCCTTTTGAGGATGCAACCCACTTCCGGTGCCACTAATCCATCGCTTTTGAATTTTTTTCTTTGCTCCTGAGCGACTCATCACGCTTTCTACATTTTTCGTATGACTCGCAGGTTCCTAGGGTTGCTAAGCCCATCGGCGGGATGTCCGAAATTGTTTGCAGTGCTATTGTTGACACCTCCATGTATGCTGATGTTATAGCCAGCATTCGATACAAGTGTTTCCATCTCGGTTCTTTTGGGCCTCCTATTCTTGTCATGAGCCGGCTGACCTGCGCCGCTACTATAACTCCCCTGTCTATAACTTCCCTTATATGCTGTGAGTAGATAAGTCCTGTGTCAATCATGACAGCAAGGTATTTAGCATTAGTGACACACTTCAGTTATTGTTGTCCGGCCATAATTAATATCTGGTCTGTAGAACATCTGCCTATCAGCGTAATTATATTGGTCTTTTGTATAACCAATTCCAGCCTGTTATATTGTGTAATTATATTGGTGTAATCTATTATGTAATAAATTGTGTAAGCAGTGTAATTATATTGGTCTTTTGTATAACCAATTCCATGCTGTTTGATTGCAGCCATCGATCGATTCTTGTTAGAACAGTCCTTGAGTTTATATTAATTTACTCAGCTATCTTGGCGATAACTATCAATACAATATAATCAGCGTACACCACTACTGTGACTCGCAGTGGCATATTTAGTTCTAATAGTCCATAGTACAATAGGTTCCAGAGTGTTGGACATAATGGCACTCTCTGTGGTACTCCATTGGCTCATTGGCATCTCAACTGTGTCCTCGTCTCTTTCTTACATTATTGTGCGGCCGCTTAGATATCCTGTTATTACTTTTTGCTGCAGGTATCTCGGAAAGTTCATTACTTCCAGTGCATGCAGGATTTTCTCCCAGCAGGCGCTATTGAAGGCATTTTGACGTCAAGCGTGACTAGAACATACATATTTCTAGTACGCCATGTTCCAGCCGTTACTTTCTCGCGAGTTTGTTTACCAGCTTGAGAACATTAATCGTACTCTTGCCCTTACGGAAACCAAATTGGCGTTCGCTGAGCAATATCACTGATGTGTATTTCCCCACTGTAAGGATGTGTATTTACTCAGTGATGTGTATTTTGAGTCCGTTCAGTAACACGTGCTCATATAGTTTCCCCACTGTGGTCGGGATTATTTTGTGCCGATCCAGTATTTTTCTTGATAAGCACAAACTTCCCTTGCTTCCAGCTTCGAGGCCATTTAGCTGACCGCAAAATTTCATTGAATGTCTCCGTCAATATTTCTGGTCTTTCCGCTGCTATTAATTTAGTTATTATGTCAGGGATATTATCTAGCCCCGGTGCATTGAACTTGCCATAGCTTATCCTATTTAAGTAATTTCTGCCACCTCAATTAGTGGTATTGTTTCTACATTCAGTAGTCTGTCCTCCGCTTTTGGTGTATTAGTGCTGCGTTGCAGGAATGGAGGACCAACTATCGCTGACCATATCCTTCCGCGACTTCATCGTTGCTGGTCTCTGTGCCAGTTTTTTACTAACTACTTTCATACTGTAATTGACTCCAGCAGCTCTCTTTACTTTATTTATTAAGTTCCTTAATACCTTTCTCTTCATATTTAGTGCCTCTTTGTAGTCAGCACCTTGTTCGGGTCCCGCATTCGATAGCATTCTTTGAAACTTCCTTCCCGCTAGGACCCAGTCTTTTCTAGCACTAGCTATTTCTGCTGTCCACCAGTAAGCTTGTGGTTTGCTGATCATTTTCTGTTTGGGCATTGATTTATTGCATGCTTCGTTTATCGCGTCTAGCTGTACATTTATTTTACCATGTCTTTCTGTCCTAAGGTTGTCTTTTTTGCGTGCATCAATTACATCAAGGGACTCCTTTTTATCTTTTCGTGTAGCCCACCCTTTTCCATGTGTGCTTTTATGGTTGTTGCGTTTTCCTCGTCGACGCTGTAACTTATATTCTTATGGTCGCTCAAACTCTCAAGATCCAGCATTTTCCATCCTTTAATATGTTGCACCATATTTTCCAGACCAAGCGTATTATCTATATAAGAATTTTGTGCATCTCTCTCAAAGGTTGGCTAATTTTCTACATTAATTATTGCCAAGTTATTTGTGCTAATCGCTTCCTCGAGTATACGTTCTCCCCTACATTGAGATCGCCAGCTACCACCAGTCTCCTTTCTGTTGCTCTTATGCAATGCTCTATCTTCTCCCCTTACTCTGCATACTCATCTATATTGATATTTGGTGACACGTAGCAGCTGATATATGTGACATTCTCAATTTTGGCCATAACGATGCCCTTTGTGGTACACACTTCCCATTTTTTTAATGATATCTGTTACCAAAATTCTACTAATGATGCCTATTGCAGCGCCACCTACGCCATCGACAACTGCTTAATTGAATTGCATGTATACTGAATACCTTTGTATACTGAATACCTTTGTTTCTTGTGCTACCATCTCCTACTCCACTAAGATCATTCGTACGCATAACCGTAACTTATCTTCGTCACTCAAACTCTCGTTATAACTACGCATAACCGTCGTGTTACGATAGCTAGTGGACTCTTAGGACTTCTACCTTTACAGTTATTCATATGGTATATTTAGATTTTCGCCTGGCTTCCCGTCAGGTCAATAATTATTTGTACAAGCTTTTCGCATTATTTTTGTTTTATTATTTTATCACCGCACATTTGTATTCAATTGCCATTGTTGCGACATTGATTAATTTTAACTTCCTTCATTGACGTTATTATGTTAAATCGTTAATGCTATTTCGTTAATTAGCAGTAAAAAAAATTTTCAGTTGCCCAAAACAACAATAACTACTAGAGTGGACAATAACTACTGGACTCACGTACTCGTAGTTATTCTGCCCTCAGCAAGCTACTGAGGACCGGTGGACAGAGCGGTTCCAACGTACGGTCTCACGTTAAACTGAAGTGGTTACTGAGAATTCATATTTCCGAAGGCTGTCGTCTGTTACAACCTCGTTGAAAGGGATTTCAGCTCGGTTTCCAATCTTCTTACAAAAAAAAGAAAGAGATTAGAAATCATCACTCGAGGAGATTTAAGGTTAAATCTAACTAAATTGAAGCAAAATATAAAAAAATTGCTATTAAAACATCAGACCCATCCCACCGAATAAAAGAATTGATTTTTTTGTAGCTAGTTTATATTATAATTTTACTAGATTTGCATTTTGGGTTGTTTTAATTAATAAATGTATAAAATTTAACAAGCGTTTTTTATAACTTTTTCATTTAAACCTAGCAAAGTGAGTAGCATCTCGTCAGTCGTTAAAATACATTTGCAGTTGATGAATTTGTAACATTTTAATATTTGAAAGGTGGGGTATTCTCAAAATAGACAAAAATGACACATTGTGCACGAGACGAAAAGGTTTGTACGAAAAGGAATGTACATTAATGTATGCAGTGTGAAATTCAGTTTTAGGTTTATATTTACAAGCTTATAAACTTGTGAACACTACAGTGTATACTGGGGTAGTGTACACTGGGACCGAAAAGGTTAACACGATACCAAATATAAAAGATTCCCTAAAAGTTACTTATTATTAAAACTAGCCAATTGAGTTGTATGCAAACTTAGATCAAATAAACAAGCTCGTATAATATTATGTGTTAAGGAGTTATTTTTGAAAATTCCCAAAGTGTGTTCTGAGCTTTTACTATATAGTACTACAAAGTTGTTTAAGCCTTAATGAGGTAACGAACAAAAGTAAATTATGTTGAATCAGCAGTAGGAATGAAATGAATAGAAGGCGAGAGAGAGAGAGAGAGAAACAGATTAGACGTCGCGAGGTGTTCAGACTTGTGCTGATTTGGCAAGTTTGTTTCGAAAAACAATTAATTACATTAATACGAAGTTTCTACTGTGCCCGATCTCCGTGATTACAATTTGCTTTTCTCATGATTATTAGCTTTGTTTTGTATTAACTTGTTACTGCAGATTATAATAATCATTACTTCCATCTCAGAAAATATATGCTATTAAAAGAACGTTCAGAGTTGTTTAAAAAAGTATAGATTTACAATCATACAGAAATGAATTTAGACTTAATGAAAGAGTGAAAATCATAACTAGAGAATATTAGTATATATTGGATCTTCTATTTTTTAGGATTAGTTTTATATGTTTGCTATTATACAGAAAATGTAATCTGCATAACTCGTCCAAGTCATGAAACCTCTCAATCAGTTTTGTTTAATTTAAAAAAAATTGTTTCTAATGATTCATAAATACATCGGTAAAACCCGAGGAGTTCGGTATGGCAAGAAGCCTAAGACCGGGGGATGTCCTCTCATGCATCTTCTTCAATCTCACTCTGGAGCTTAAGGAATATTAAAGTGATAAGAAACAAATAAAATAAGCAAAAATAAAGAACAATTATTATATAAATCATGATTTGCTTATGGTGGGAATACTTAAATTTCTAACATTGATTTTATCGTAATGGACCCGACAAACTGAACAATAGAATAATGAAAAAATCTGTTTATTAATTGATCCTATTTTAGTATATTGTTTACTATGTTTTAAGATTAAAATAAAGTTATTATTAAATATTATTATTATAATTTATACAATTAGTTACATCTGTAGAAAACTGTGTAATGAGAACAACTTTTTAATAAATATAGTATGTAATACAAATGAGCTTCTTACCAAGACTTGCTACCTTCTATTAAATTTAGGTTAGTTTATATTATACAAAAGTAATTAATCTAGATCTATTTTCAAATATAAAAAGTTCCACAAATGTTGAATTAACCCTCTATTGCATGAATTTTGAAAATTTTTGTAAAATTGCCCAAAAATACATATTTACTTAATCATACAAATAACAAATAAAAACTTAAATTAAAATGCACTTGCAGGATTTGAAAATGACGTTTCTTTTGAAAAATTTATTGGTTTCCAGTTGGTAATATCATACATAAGAATAATATTAAAACTATCCATTCTCCTAAACATTTTTATTTACAATTTAACTTTTTAAAACAGTTATACTTGCATGAAAACATAAATGAATGTTACATTTTTCACATTTCACCCTTGACTTTCCACGATACTGTAATTTTTTACATGTTTCTCTTTTCTCTCTCTCCACAGAGGCCAATGTGATACTTCATAAGATGGAGCAAAATGACTTGACCGAGGCTCTATACATCTTCTTTTTGGTGGTACTTCTGGAGTAGAACTCCAGGGACGACCAACTTTCCTGACTTCTCGTAAAGTACCCTGCTTGCATAACTGTTCAGCATATACTGTTTTAAAAGAAAGTAAAGGCATGGTTTCGTCTTCCTTTCCAAGTTGTTCCTTTATTCGTCAGTCAAGCAACCAAGCATTGACTACCACAAAATCCAACATATGGCAAAACATTCGGTGGTACCACTTGCTACTTTAGATTTTTATGTAATAAAGTCCTAAAAGTGAATCCTAAAGATCAACTCCTCCCATGTGTTTATTGTATTTCTTGACAATATCAGGACAGGTGATGTTTCTCTTCTCATTATCAGAACGAAAAAAGCATTTTATTTGCACAACTGGTTCTGTAGCAGAGTAGTTTGATATAAAGGAAACAATTTTGTTATCAAACAACTTAACCGCATGAATATCAGTTCCTTGGAAGCGTGCAGTTTTTTCCGATATATTTCCTCTTCCATTTTGTTTTATTTGTTTTTCAGATAAGCCCTTATAATCTTGCAGTCTATTTGGACGTACAGTTGCTATCGAATGCATCTTTCTTTCTGCTAAGTATGCCACCAGGGAAAGACTAGACAAATAGTCATCAATGTAGATTCTGTGGTGTTTACCATCAGGAATTACTCTACTCAATCTTAGCACAACGTTACTCGAAGCTCCTAAATTAGGCACATTAGCATTTCCAGCATATCCTATTTTACGGCAAACAGCGCGAAATTGTAGGAAAATGCTGAAGCACCTGAAAGGACCCACACCTTATATTCCCATTTATGTGGTTGTTTGGGTTATAAGTTCATATTTTTTTTTTCTGTTTTGCGTAGGAAGTGGAGAATCTTCATAGACAAAGAATGCCCGATGCAACCAATAGTGTGGGATTCTTACCCACTAAACTAAGTTCATAGAGTTGTACGTCCTTTAAAAGGAACAATTTGTTCATTACGTGATAAACACTCTTCAATGGGTACTTCCATGCAGGCGTTGCGTATTCTGTCAAAGATGTGTAGAATTTTATCAATACTTCTTGTGTTTGTACTGTTGTCACTAAAGTGCAAAAATCATTTTTTTCGAAACGATTTACTGGATTGACATCGGCACCTTGAGATATTCTTGTCTGTGGTGACCAGTAGCGTCTTTTACACTGTCTCTTTAGGGACATCCATAACAGTATCCCCATCAATTTTCAATTTCGTCAAAAGACGTAGAAATGTTCAATCTGGTTGTCATTAAGTAATGTATACGCAAGTTCATCGTACAATTTCTTCTATGAAAAAAAAAATGAGAAAATAACTTGTAAGGAGAATTTAGTTGTAGAATATTATTCGGCAATAATTCGAAACCTTAAGATTCAACTTCTGACTTGTTTGTTTGCATCTTCTTCCACGTTTTCTTCCACGTTACTACTTCTTTTTTCTGATCTTTTGTTGTTGGTTTGTAAGTCGGAAGTTCGCTAAGGGTAAGTTATGCTTGAGATTGGCATCAGAGTTTTCTGAATCCGACACACGGTACTCTACAGATTGTGATTGTGTATCGGTAAGTTCACAAACTTCGTTATCAGAGAGTTCAGAATCTGAGCTGTTAGGGGGAATTTGTATTGTTTTATATTCAGCATTTCTCACATAAAATAATTTAGGCGAAATAGAGTCCATGTCTCTAAAAATAAAAAGTATGTCTACTAAAGCCAAACATTAGAACTATGCACTATGTTCTCAAATGGGAACATGAAAATACCGATATAAAAATGAAAAAAAATTATCATTAATTATCATTATTTTCAATTACTGACAGTGATTATCTATGTTTTCTTGTTACAAAAATAATTTTTTTCTGTAGATTTTTGTGTATCTTTTTTCACTAAAAAACATCACAATATCAATAATTTCACAAACGTAACCTCCAAATTATGAAATGACACTGAACAGGTCGAAATAAATCGTTCCTGAACTATACGTATAGACATCTATTGGCAAATAGCTATACTCTATGACTAATAATAATGTTCCTAGAAGGGAACAATATGCATAAACAGTTCAAAATAGCTATAGAAGTTTTCAATAGAATTTTTAATATTATGTTCCCGTTTGGGAATTTTATGTAATAGAGGATTAACAAGAATTTACCTCAATATAACAAAATTCGAATAAAATTTAATTATCTAAGAAAAAATGTAATTATTTAAAATTGTATATAAATATAAAATATTATTGAACAAGTTTGAGCTACTTTAGTGCTTCTATTTGATACTTTTTGGCCAGATAATAGCAGTTTTAGAACACCGGGTGGTCAATAATGAAACTACCAGGTCAATAACGTCTAAATAAGGAATATGTAATTGTAATAATTAATTAATTATATACGTTTAAACTGACTATTATTCAATGGACTTTTAAAACGTTCATGAATTTGTTACTTAATTGTCACATGACATTGTTACATAGTGATACAAATTGCAAGATAATCTATACGTGCATTTCCAGTTTTACTTGTTTAAATATGAAATTTAATCCTTTGAGAATAATAGGTGATAATATCAGTTATTTTTAATTACATAATGTTTACATAATTATTATTGCTTTTTTAAAATGTGTAATACTTTGCGCTTGCTTGTTTTTAAAGGAATTTTTGAATTTTTCATTATTTTAACCTTATATAAAACGGGAGCAGAAGTATGGAAGAGAGAGGACCGTAAGGGAGAGACCGTAAGGGAGAGAGAGGAGATTGAAAGAATTGCAGTGAAATACTTAAAGAGGATTTTGGGAGTAGATTGGTCGACTCCAGGATCTTGTTACAGGAGATAAATGGGTATAACTGTTGGGCAAAGGGTGTAAAGAAAATGGCAAAATATGAAGGGAGGGTGATGGTAGGAGAGTTGGAAACAATGGTGATATACATATACATATGCGCTATAGAGGAGGTGGAAAGGGGAGAGACAAGAAATAGATGGGTGATGGAGCGAAAGAGAATGTCTGAGAGATATGGGTGGTCCATGAGAATGGTATGATATGATGATGAAAGGAGGGGTATGTGAAATGTAAGTGGTGAGAACGTTGAAGGATGTGGAAAGGCAAGACAGGAGGGAGAAAATAAGAAGTAGGTATAACGGTAGATATAAAAAATTACAGTGGTAGGAGCGATACCAGAGTATTTGGAGTGGAATAGGAGTATGAAAGAGAAAAAGATGATTGCAAGATTAAGATGTGGGAATATGGAAAGAGGGAGTGGATATTAGATGAGAGAGAGAGAGAGAGTGAAAGATGCTGTAGGATATGAGGAAGTATGGAGGAAACTTGGGAACATGGGTAAATGAATGTGAAATGATTGGATGGTCGAATGCAGAAAGAGACGAAGCGAGGAATTGGAGGACGTGTATGGGGCAGAGTGGGAAAAGAGGGATATTCTGCATGTCAGATCACTTCTGCCCTGGGAATTGATTTTTGTTTTATTGTTTTTTTTGTATGTGTTTAGGTTTTTTTCGTTGGTGATTCGGGACTGGTAGGAGATTGATGGTGGTTAGATTATACTGGTAGATATATAATGGGAGATCTTTTAATTTCTAAAGAGTTTGAATTTATTGTGTAATTTGTAATTAAATGTAAGATATTTTGCAGTTTTGTTGAGATACCAATAATTTTATTTTATTTATTCCCGTACATGCATTTGCCCAATGCTCTCACATTTCCTATTTTTTCCATACTTACATCTTCTGTCATATGCTCTGGCATTCGCTCCTCATTAATTATACTACAATATTTCTGTTATATCTCCTGTTGTATTATATCTAGAACCATCTTTCCATAGATCTTTCCATTCTATTCTTTCATACATTTTTTTCTTCATTTTAGCCCATTTATTCAAACAGCTACCCTTCTTTCATTCTCCAAACTTTTCAAATAAACCGTTTTCATCAAACTCATATTCTCATTCACCATCACTTTTCTCTCATACTTTACTAATTTAATGACTTCTTTATTCCAACATTTATACTCCCCATATTCTTGCAAAACTATCTGACTCGATGTTGACTTTTCCACTCCAATTATTCTCCTCAATATTACCGCTCTATATAACAATATATTTTATATTTTGCACACAAACTTCCATTATTGTAATTCTCATTCTCACCGACCTCCAAATTTCTTTAACCACATATCTTAACCTTTCCATTGCTACTCTTGCTTTTTCCACTGCTAACCTTACATGACCATTACAGTACCCAAATAATTTAACATAAAACCTAAATACTTATACATTTTCACAATTTCAATCACATTTCCTCGAATTTCAATTTTTGCTTTTCCTCCCACCTCCCTTCTTTTATACCATCGCTTTCGATTTTCCATATTCACCAGTAATCTTGTTTACTCCGTATATTTTTTCAAGCATTTCTTTTATTTTTTCTCTCGTTTTGGCCATACTCACAAAATCGTCCGCATATCCCAATGACTACACCGTCTCTTTCCCAAGCATCAGGATCACCCCTCCACATTAGACCTCAACACATTTTCCAAATCAGACATGTAAATATTAAACAAATTCCTGCTGATTGAACATCCCTGCTTTACTCCCTTCCTTACTTCCAGAAACGCAAGTTACCACTCTTGCTTTTACTTTTGTCCCTTCGTACATTCTTCTTATAATCCCAATTATTTTTTCTGACATTCCAACTTCTTTCATCCTCCATACATCACTTTCACACTTCAATCTTTTAATAGTTTCCTTTTCCTTTGCATCCCTCCTTTTGCCACATCTCTTTTTTATTTGTCTTTGTTTACTCTTTGCTTTGTTATACTCCTTCTATTCCAACTCTCAAACACTTACCTTACCTTTTTTCTCCTTGCTTCATTCTTCATCAAAACCATTCGAGTTCTGCCTATTTTTGTTTCCATCACTTTTCATCCTTCATTTTAGGCGCGATTCCTTGCATTACCTCTCATTTCTCTTTTCCTAATCTTTCCTTACAATCCCTTTTTCTTTATTGTCCCATCTAAAGCTAATTTCTTTTCTTTCATGTCGTTCCCCTTTTTCTTTTTCCTTACATTTTGCTTCAATCGGAATGTGATCTGCTTTCACTCTTCTATCTTAATATTTGCAATAAATTCTGTCGCGAACGCATTCATTAACATGTAATCAATTACCGACCCTCCCCTATTTCCTCTAAATGTTATTTCCCCCTCATTCTGTCTTCTCTCATAGAACGATTACCACTTTTTCTATATTAAACTTAATTATCTTAATGAGATTTGTGTGTCAATCAATCAGTACATGGAAAGTCAATTTGAAAAAACAAATCTTGTCAAAAAGTTGTTTAAAAAAGTAGAAAAAAAAAACAAAATAAAGCGGGCGCCTGAAATCTTTGCTGCCATAAATCAAAAACAAGAAGCAAGAAAAAAAAAGCGTCAAATTGCTTGTACGAAATTTTCCTGTTGCTCACCATGCCGATTTATTTTGATCGGAAACGCGTGTGAATATGTTTGTTTTATCCGTTTTTTTCCTCCATTTTTCTTGTTTTATTTTTGTTTTCGGCCCTGGTTCAATAGTAAATAACCATTTAATCAAATTAAGCAATCAACAGGAAAATATTTTTGATATCTAAAAATATCAGCTATTATTTGTACAGCAAACGTAAATATTAAATTCTTCTAATATTTCTATTGATTTTATTTAGATATATTATACGAGGCAAATTTATTTTTATTTTTGAAGAGCTTTTATTACATTGCTTAGAAACGTTGAAAGATTAACAAATTGAAACGTGTTTAAAAGCGTACTAGATGTCTCGAATGTCTTGATGTTCTCTTTTGGGATGGAGTTTCCAATCACTTGAGGTTTAGTGATATCCAGGGGTGACTTGATATCCAGGCGTGGCACTTTATCATTTGGGGCGCCAAAGCGGAAAAAATACTGGCAAGTCAGGGCTGGGAGGGGGTGGGGCAGTTTTCCCGATTGTAATATTTTGTTTCTTAGAGCACAATTTTAATTTGTGCTTTAAGGGCGCAATTTTAATTTATGCATTGGGACGCATTTTTGCCTTGGCCTGCCCCTGGTGTTATTGAATAACCATGAATTATGAAAAGGACTACAAATATATTGACTGTTACTAAAACGTTTTCGAATATTTTTTTTTTGTTTTGCGTAGGAAGTGGAGAATCTTCAAAAGTCAAAGGATGCCCGATGCATCCAACAACTGTGGGATTTTTACCCACTAAACTCCACTCCCTTTTGGGATATTATACTTAGGAGGTTGGTGAATTTATTGTATGAG
>WYDF02259880.1:0-19395 GCA_009867245.2 Adranes taylori
CTTCCTGTCTTGAATTTTATGATCAATTAAAAAAATTTAAGAATAAAAATAATTTTGTTTATCATTTCGGAGGTAGGTTTCCCCCTTCTTCAGAAAATATATATTTAGTATATATATATTTTCAAATTTTGGCTGATGTAACTTCAATCAACGTATTTTGATAATTGTAATAATTATGGAACATAACCGCTTGTTGAAAATTCTGTTATAGTTATTTTCATAATTGTTTCTTAATGTATTTTTGCTTTATTTTCTTTTACATGTTCTAAAAAAGTATATTTATTCTTAAAAAAGTATGTTCAAAATATTGTTATAAATTAATGATAAATTTTGAATATCTGTTTTATTGTTAATACTATTTTTGTCTATATTTATTTCAATCATTTCAATAAAATACCTATTTTTTCATGTTTTTAAAGTGCATCCTTTTGGTATTCTTTTTTTCATTAATGTGATTTTGTAGATATTGTCTTGTGGTACCTATATACGTTCCTGTAAAATTAAGGAATTTTTGAGGTTTGATTTTTTTTATATTGTGGTATTTTTGTTGTAAGTTTTGTAAAAATGTTATTTACATTACTGTAAGTTTTGTAACATATTTGTGTGTTATGTTTTTTAAAACAATTCGAAATATTTTCAAAAAATAAATTTTTTGAACCAGTTTCAATTTGAAGTGTTATTGCATCAATAATTTTAGAAACAACAGAACAAAAAGCTTTAAACAAATTTAATTTCAAACCAACATTTTTTAAATGATACGTGCACGATGTATAACTGCCATATCAATAGATAAAATAACAAACATTCTATACACAATTTATACTTAAATGAGTTAATTATTACGAAAACTGCATATTGACATTTAAGAAGTTCAAAATAGCTTAAAAATATTGAAGGTTCGAGAGATGCTCGGATTTTTGGCATTGGTGGTAGCCATCATCAATATCATTTGCTTTTAATAACATATTATTGCATTTGCTTCCGAAACAGACAATCTACGAGTTGTATTACCTCCGGCTGTCTAGCCAACTTGAAATTCTTTTAATTGAATTATATGTGTTTAATTGTATGCCTATATTATTTCTAAAGAAATCTTATGAAACTGAAATGCAACATAGGTCCAGAAAAACTTATAAACAAGGTTTTTAATAGAAGAAATCATAAATTTTATAACCAAATTTTATATGAAAATAAAAGGAATAGAATTAATAAATATAAACTGTTCCGTAGATCAAAAATCTTTCAGAAAATATTTCAAATTGTTTTAAAAAACATAACATACAAATATGTTACAAATCTTACAATAATTTAAATAACATTTTTAAAAACATAAAACAAAATACCAGATCACATAAAATCAAACCTCATTCATAAAACTCTACATAAATACCAAAAGGATAGCAACACTGTACTTAAAAAAACATGAAAAACAACAGCACATAAATTCGATTAAACAAATACAAAAATTTTAAGAAATAATTCAAATAAATAAAGGCAACAAGTATTAACAAGAAGACAGATATTCAAAATTTATCATTAATTTATAACAATATTCTATACATAACATAACAAAAATTAATAACCATAAATATACATTTTTTTAAATAATGTATCTAAAAGGAAATGAAGACCAATTTTCAACAAGAATTTTAAAACTTATAATAATTATCAAAATACTGTTAATTGAAGTTACATCAATCAAAATTTGAAATTAATACAAATATTTTTTATTGCACGTAAAAGAATTAATAATTTATATATATATATATATAGTAACATGGAGATTTGTCCACGTTCCTAGTTAGGTTGATGTAAAAGGAATGAGCATTAAGTACTCACAAATAAGGTGAATACTTTAAAATAATTAGACGCCATAAAAGGTTTAGCATTGTAAATAAGATTTTAGATAAGGGAACAGTCATCGGGTAACTTACTATAAATCTATTTCAATATCAAAGCACAAAGATAGATATTACTTATTGATTATACCCTATGCTAATTAATTACATCTTAAACAAATCAATTGTACATAGAAGCTGTGCATGAGAACGAAGTCCATTGACCGATGTCAGACAGGTGTTATAGAAAATATTCTACAATGAGCTAATGGGATACAAATTAACCATGACTTAAAGTATGCATATCGATATCTGGATGGGGACCTGAGATGTATAAAAACGGTTCACCCACAGCAGTAAGAAATAGTAAGTTTGGGCGTCCGCCGAACGTCGTAATGTCCATCTATGTAGCGAAATAATAATCCGGAATAAAATAATATTAGATTAATAATTAAATAAAAAATAAGTCATGTCTAATTAAAGTGTGATCATAAATTTATTAAGTATTTTATTGTGCATTCGTCTAATGTAGCGCGATACTTAGCATTAATATTTTTGGGAATAATTCAGATAAATTAACTTTAGTATAATTCTGATGAATAAAGTAAAGTCGAGTGTAATTAGTTACAAGTTTATTGATTAAGATAAAGCTAAAAGAAATACAAATAAATTATTAAGATAATGGTGCGTTACTCTAAAATAATAAATAAATAGTTCGTGTACAGCGGCTAAATCTGTAAGTACCTAGTTTAACGTTTCTTTGATGTAACTAAACAAATCATAAAGTCACTTTTATTTAAGTGTTGATTTATGAAAATGTCTTACAGTTGACGCTTAAATCCGTTCTGTTAGAATTATTACATTTCCTAAAAATTATATTTACTAATAACACAACAAAAAGCAACGCTTAGTTTAATCAACTCTTCTCTCCCAAAATTAACAATTCACATAAATTCAGATACCATGAATAATTTATCCCTACTTGATATCTCAATACCTCCCAAAATAATTAATTTACAACTTACAATATTCTCCCAAAATAATCAACTTCCCAATTAGAATGTAACGCCTGACATGAACATCACTATGTATCACAAAATCTCTATCACAATGGCTTTTCTGAAATACAGAACTATATGTTTCTTAATTCAAAATTTGTTGTCCTAGTATCAAATCACACGATATTCAGAATATCTAAAATAATATTCAACATAATGTTCGAACCATTTTGAAATGTACAAAGAAACCTGGCGTGAAACGTGACAAAAATCTGCGATACTGAGTTTCTATCCTCTGTAAGATATGTTTGTTAAACAAGTAAAGATTGATACCCGCTGAAGATATACATCACTATCGTTAACTCAAAATAATTTATAAAACAAAAAAATATATCATTAAAATTTAAGATGAAATAGAGTTGAGTGTTCTTGTTATAAAAATGGAGTGTTATTTTCAGCACCATCTATTGATTCACTTACTATTGTTTGCACTGAATTTTCATTTCTCTTTGTATTTAATTTGGTCGGGTCTTAGATCATGCGGAATGCTAATAGTCAATAGTCAATGGCCTTTCTGGGTAATAGTCCAATATTTATATTAGCTTGCAATAAAAAATAGGCTTGATCAACATCTTAAATCATTTGATAAGAGCCGTGTGGATTCTACCTCTAATTCATAGAATTCTCTCTGGAGTTACGAGATTTATCTGTTTACTTTAAATTGGCTGCATGATTTCCATAAATTATTTATTTTAACGTATATTTATCAATATAAGTCGTACTTTAAAAATATCTTAGTCACTAGGAACATATCGCCAACTGGATTTAAAATAATTTATAGCTAAAGAATGTAAGATCTCATAATAAATTTTCATTACTTTCTTCATTTTACGTATTATGATATTTATTAAAATTCAACGGTATATTCTTTTAAAAATATTTTTTTATTATCTTATGGAAGATGTAACAAGAAAATAAACTTGCAACTCATCTATTGCTAAAATTTCAAAAACAGCTGAAATAAACATAAAACTAAATTTACTCTTTCAATTTCTATAAATATGACATTCATCAATCAGAAATTAAATGTTGTAAACGGAATAGCATGTTTTATAACCCATTGATTGAAGAAATAAATACGAGCTGGAAAATTATGAACGAAACTTTATATCTGGAAAGGAAGAAAGAAAAAAACTTAGTCGAACTAAAATTAACTTCAGTTGCGTGCTACTAAGTCATTTTTTCCTTTTGTTAATGATTAGTTATGTAACTTATTTTTATACAAGAGTTTGTATTAAATCATGTTTCAGTTATCTATTCTAATAAAGTAGTTTTATTAGTTTACGTGCATAACTTGATTGTTATATTTAAATAACATATTATTAAAAATTGCAAAAATAATATTGGTTATTTATCATTTTGTGAAAGGAAAAAACACTGACTTACTTCGTTTATATAATAATTTTATATTTATTAATTATCATTTGGTCGGATACACTCATTTTACATATCGAGTGATGCGTTTCAATCCATCGGAATCATCATCTCACTACTGACTGTTGGATGTTAGATGCCAGCACTCAGATATTAGCACTCAGTCAGAAATATCACTCAGTCAGATGATGGTCAAGATGTAGACACTCAAGATGTAATGGAATATTAACGAGCAACTATCAATCGGCTGATGTATATTACATGATACGATGCAATGTTTACGAAATATACTGTTCTTTCATTTTTAATAAATTTAAAATCTTTAATTAATAAATATTCTAAAGGAAGTAGAAGGGTTATCTGTATTAGGGTTTCTTATTTACTTGAGCTTGACAAACCTTCATTGACGAACGTTTGATGTCTTATGTTGTGGACGTAGAAATTTCTTTCAATGTTCGGACGGTAACTTTGAGTAATTAACATTTTGTTACACGGGGAAATTGTTAATTAAAGGATCTGTTTATTAGAGGATGCATAATCTTTTTATAAAACAATTATTATGTAATCCTATTAATTATATAAATATCTTACCACATAAAAATAACAATAGAACGACAATTAATCCTAAACAGAGAACAAATCAGTTAAAAAGAAATGTGGCTGTACCGTCGATTGTTAAAATTCATTGGATAGCAAAAGTTACGAATGAGGAAGTATTAAGACGAATGGGTCACAGAAGAAAACATATGGCCATTGTTAATCTCCGACAAGCATCGTACCTATTTACAGAATCAAACGGCTTATAACAGAATCAAACGGCCTTCAGAAATCTCTCCTGTGGCTTCTGGTCAGATTAACGTGAGACCGCACGTTGGAACTGTTGTTGATATCCCTTCGGTCCTCATTCGCTTACTGACGGCAAAGGTGGCTCCAGTCTTGCGAGTTGCCCATGTGTTCTCGTTCTTGTTTGCAGCTGTAACGAACTTAATGCTACTGATTGAAACAGCATAAACGAACTAAACCGTCTATTGTTCTTTCAGACAATATAAACAAAGAGACAAAGAAAATATTAATGCACAATAAAAATGCCAATGATGAAAATGATATATCAATGTCAAATTAATATCGCAAAAAATGGCTGTTAAATCAATAAAGCAATAAAGCAAAGCGCTTTACATACAATGGTACAAATGCATAATCATAATTGAAAAAAAACGGAACGGCGCATATCATATGCGCATACCATATGATATGCGTATCCGCATGATATGCGTATGCGCATACCATATGATATGCCATACCATATGATATGTGTATCCGCATGATATGCGTATGCGCATACCATATGATATGCCATACCATATGATATGCGTAGGTGCATATCATATGATAGGCTCATACCATCGGGTAAAATGGGTGAAGATATTTAACACAGCAATGCATTAATACAATGAAAACAACGTAAGCTATATAATATGGCTTCCCAAAACCGCAGGTGACTTCTCGCTGGTATGGCTGGTTTGCTCCGGAGCTCGTTGTTAGCTGGTTTCAACGGGACGAATTCAGGAAGCAACTTCAAAATGGTTAAAAATCTAGCATTTATAGACATGACCCTCCGTGAATATTACATTGAAAGTATGAATGTAGTACAGTGAAAACAAGACACGGGTCGTATGAAGGCCCGCAAACATTATTTTTCGACACGGTATTGTGCCTCACACAGTACAGTGTAGCCACCGAAGTATCACACATCTATGTCTGGAACAGTGAGCCACCAGCCTATAACACCAGTCATATTCCATGCATATACAATTCGATATGCACACGCGTCATTCCACTTTGTTTATTACTATAAACAAACATACGTCACTTCACAAGGTTCATTAAATGAAGCACGGCTGATGCACGCCTGCATACAACGTACACATTCGTATCTCCTAGTGCTGTTAAAACCATCCATTGCGTTAGGGATATATTATTAATTCTATCTGTATTTCACATGTATCTGGGGAGATATTGCTAATCATTTCAAATTAAAATATGTTTGTTTCTTTTTAAATTGGAAACGCATTTTGACTAGTGTTAATAATGTTTACTTGTCATATGCGCCCGTTCTTTTAAATACGAAAGGAAAATCAACTAATATGTTTATTTAATTACATAGGCAATAGATTTTGGTTATGAATATACGTGAACAGCAGACATACAGTTCTTTCAGCAGCATCTAACCTATGTAGGGTTTCCAAATATCATACATTCAATGAATTTAGTGCACACTCAACAGTGACTTAGATCGTAATTGTAATAGGCACTGTTACAAGTGGGTAAATAACGAAGTTAGTATTCTTCCAATTGATTACAATATTTGCAGTTTTTATACCTTCAATATGAAAATAGAAGGTTTGGTATTTTATAGTACTTCTATAGCACTAGCACTAGATTAGTAAAAAAATTAAGATAAAACAAATTAATATAAATATACTATTTTTTTTAAATTTATGATGTCTATGACATGAATCATACGAGACATTTGTATAGTTCGGCGGCTCCAATAATCTTCTAGGCTGGTTTAAGGTATCTTCTTCTCCTTCGTTGGCAGAGTCCTCGTAAATCGTAGGAAGCGTATTCTTGACTCGGAGAGTGCAACCAACAGATATGGGCAACCAACAGAAATGCGAAGAATAGGTGAGTAAAGTAATAATTAGCAATCCACATTAGACTCAACTCATACAAAGTGCAAGCGCAAAAGAAAGGATTCGTATGCGAGATTGATAGTAAAATGTTAGAAAAAATGTAGAATAGTAATGTGTGCGAGACTCTGGGAGTGCATGCAGCGAAGTACGCCGAATTGGACTGAAAGAGTGCGAATTATTTTGTAATCCGTGTGTGAATTGGCAGACAGTGTGGCAGCGAGTGTGAATTTTGTACTGCACATTCTTATGGTAAGATTATGGTTCAGCTTATAGTCAAGCTCAATTTAAGAAAGTGCGTGCGATAACCAAACAATAGTATACAATAGCGTAATTGTATTTGAGATGCAATTACAATCCTGTAATAAGAGAATCAGTCTTAAGAGTGGGTGGTGGAATTTATGTTTTTCTACGTTCTTTCGTCGTCAAATGCGGTGGGCTGCTTTGGTTGCACATATTAATACATCGTACCTGTGCTAGTTGTTTTAAACTAATTTGAGATTAAGGCTATTTAATGATTAGCATATTTATTATTAGTGATAAAAATATTTAAACATAATGACTTTTGATTCATTTCCATGACTATTATAAAATCATTAAAAATCAACAAGATAAAAATATATTCATAGAGGATACTAATCTATAAAATGATATTTATTACACAACGTAACAAGCATCCGGATGTTGTAAAAGAAAATATCATTTTTATGTCACATTAACGGAACATTGCATAAAGATAAAACCTATAAAAAGGATAAAGGTATCCTTTTACTCGAAGGCCCGCATAAATTGAATTTATTATTGAGTTTTATAAAATATTATGATCGCCTCATAAATATATAACGTTATAAACTTTTGTGGCCCTTTATGTTCGATAGTTTTTTAATATTTCATTACGAAAATACATATTATATGAAATAGCGTAATTTTTATTTGCGAAAATTAAATTATGCAGCAGTTTCCATTACGATAACTCGTAAAGCGAATTGTACTCCAATATCGTAGGCTTGATTCAATTTTATGATGGATGACACAGAAATAAATAATTCAGGGACACAAGCTCCGTTTCGCTTTTTGAGTAACAAAAATGACTATTAAATTTGTACTTTCGTATTATGTATTTTTAAACTACGGCTTATGTTTTAAGGAAGGATTTACTGTTTCCTATATGACAATGATGCATTAAAAAGTGTGGCACGTAACGGAAATGGCTCAAAATAGCTCAAAAATGGCTCAAAAATTCATACATAATAAATTGCATCGTATTTCCCATGCCATAAAATGATAATATCCGAAGAGAGAACATAGGTGACTTCTAATTGAATTTACTGGTGCCATTGAATTATCACAATACATACATAGATTATGCATAAATTAATCTGTTACGGGTTAAAATTGAATCCATATAAAATTTTAAGATTAATTTGAGATATTTCTTACATTATATCTGTTTGTAGCGATCTGTTTCTACAATTTTATTCCAATTAATGAAGACTACCAAACTTTTTGTAAAGAAATCAGCTTTTTATGGTATTAACGTGCATTTTAATAAAAACTGATTTCTCTACCAACAGTTTGGTAGTATTCATGAATTGGAATAAAATTGTAGAAACAGATCGCGACAATCAGATCTAATGTAAAAAATATTTCAAATTAATCTTAAAACACCTTGTAAATGACAGCTTGCATACATGTAACATATATAGAGTTTTCAATCAAACAATATTTGTCCGATGATAGGTTCAGAACGGAGTTAATGTATATTCACTTATACAAATACAATGATATTCTGTAAAAAAGAGGGTGTTGATAAAGCTTAAATACCTTATAGCAAAAATGGCAATCCACCCCAAAAGTCTATCGGAGTTTTTTCTAGCTTTATAGTCTCTCATATATGATTCGCAATTTTTCGAAGATTACCTGTTTAAATATTTAAAAAGAAATTATTTAAAAAAATCGCGAATTCCTAGATTTAGAGGCAGATAAATTTGGAATAAAATACTTTTTATCCCATATTTCATACCTCATCTGTAGCTGATATCACGATAATAATACCAGCAATGACATTAATGAAACTAATATTAATACCGGTAGAGTATTGCTAGAAGAAACTACGAGGATTGTTTGATATAAATCTAACCGTATATAGATGGCGTTACGTGACAACGAATGTCCTACCGGTTTGGACATCTGCCATCCAACACATGACGTATGTCCAAATTTGAAGCAAAAAGAACAATTAGCTTGATTTTTGCAGCCGTCGCAAGCAAGCAACTTTTGTGTTGTGGAAAATGGAAAAAGACGAATAACGTTTAGTGATTAAGTTCCTTCACAAGAAAGGAAAAAACAATGCGGAATTCAAAGTTGAACTGGATACTGTTTATGGTGCGTCTGCACCGTCGTTAGCAACTCCTAAATGTTCAAAAATTGAATTTGTTCATGGTCGTAAGCGAGTTTTTGATAATGAACACCCAGGGCCCTCAAATATCGTCACTACACCAGAAATTGTCAACAAAATCCATTATAATAATAGCAAACCGTCGTATCAAAATCCGTCAGCTAGCAAAGACTACAAAAATATCAACTGAGCGTGTAAATGACATCATACACAAATATTTGGAATGAAAAAGCTACACGCGTGTTGGGTGCCGCGTTTACTCACAATCGACCAAAAACGCACACGTGTGACGAGAAGATAAAACGTGATCTGATGATTTTTTTTCGCCAATACGTCACTGTTGATAATACATAGGACCATAACTAGAGTATAACGCACCATCGTCTTACAAAACAACAAAAAAGTTTCGAATTCGTTGCAACAAAATGTTTCAACAAAATTCAAATACCAGAGCACTGCCATATCATATTTTTAAATCGCGAATAAAATGTTTCCTCTTGGACAAAGCATACTACTCACTTGAAGATTTCTTAAACGATAATACTGATAGAATATAATGAGCTAACGACATGTGTACACTTATTTCATGTAATTGTGTTGTTTATGGAAAAAAATGATATTATGAGTAACTTGTATGTTTTTATGTGATATGTATTTATTTATTCATCATCTTTTATGTGACAACACATGTTACTTGTTATTTTTATACGTCTATCTTTTAGACGTCTATCGTCTATCTTTTACTAATATTCGAATAGCTGTTCACATTTTACTATTTAATTGATGTGCTTAATTAAATGGAGACATTGTAATTATTAAAAGTGAATAAAATTCTATTCTATTCTAACTATGCGCAGGAGATGAAGAAACATTCAAAACGGTGGAGAAAAAGCGGCGAAGGCCCACCGAAGAAAGCAAACACAACCCGATCGACCGGTAAGGTGATTGCGATTGACAACGCACCCCCTCACAGAGCGGCCGTCGAGCATGCAACATTGGACGAATTAGGCTACGAATTGGATATTCACCAGATCTAGCTCCTTGTGACTTCTTCTTGGTTCCAAATCTATAATAATGTGGCTCGCATGACGCCGTTTAGCAATAAACGATAAAGTGATGACAACAAATGAAACGTCCCACTATTTTGAAGAGCGCTCTTGCAAAATTACTTTTGGTAGGGATGAAGAAGTTGGAATGTCGTCTTGAAAAGTTTATTGCCTTAAAACAAGACTATTTAAAAAAATAAATGTTAAAAATACAAAAATTGTGCTTGTTATTACTTAGGCTAGATTTCCATCAAACCACTCTCGTATTTTAACAATTAATAAAAATTACGAAAGTATCGTTATTTGAAAATATCTTTGTACAATAAAATACTTTTATTTTATAAAAATGGAATAATAAATTTCAGGTGCGCCTTATCTTCCGGTGTTTCTTGTGGTCCTCAGTGGACGGTATATCACATAGATGTAGATGTTAATTTAGAAATGTGTGCTATAAAATAAAATAATTTAATTTAATACATAGCATAAATCCATAGATCTTCTAGAAATATTTTTTCATATAAAATTTAGCTATTTCAGTCGCGTTCCTAATGCCATTTTACTTTCTAAGTCACAACAAGGATTTTCCAAGATTCATTCTAGGGCTATTTTCCGTCGCTGTGGACAAGATAATTGCATTTCTTTCTGGTCAGACATTCGTCTAGGAAATATAGTGCTTTTCAAACTTTTCTAAATCTATTCTAGAGAGCTGAATGTTAAGCTAAGTGCACCTGCTATACTTTTTAAAATATATATCGATACACTGTATACCCAACGTAAATTTTAAACACATTAACGATAACTTCTTTCATTTTTATAGAATAGACAGTGGCAAGATAAATAAACTGCACAGATTTTGAATATTTAATGTTTGTTTAAGAAGAGGATTGTTTAATACAATAGTCGATTTGGATACAATACTAAATTTAAAACTACTTTACATTTTTAAACTTTTGTTTCTAAAAATTACTAAATTTGCTATGTTATGTCGCGAGTCATATAGAATTACCATTCCACAAATGTCAAGATCTAATAAGTAAGTTCAATATTTAGAGCAAGTATAAGCCTAGAATGCCAAGAGGAGGTCATATATGACCGTGGCGGGATACAAATTCGGTGCTAATAATAAATTTGTTAATAATACATACCATGATAAAAATAAATTTTGTTAATATTAATATTATATAAATTATATTTGTAATAATGTAAATTGGAAAAAAGGAAATCATTTTAACTTTGTTCTACTGTATTTACCTTACGTACTTTCAATACTCAATAGTCATTTAAATCAATCAAATTGCTAAATTCTATTGTAACCATAGAAATGGCAATTAAAACAGTGAAGAATTTGTTGCGTAGTATATTTATATTTATTTGAACTTTCCTCGTATATTTAGATAAAGTACTTGCATAATAATTTTAAAATTAAATACATCATATGGAAATTAATTGTTCTATGTAAATTATTCTGCGTACGTTTCAATAAATTGTTTTTTTAATAATTTTAGTAGGTTATTAGCAAATACGAAATATATAAGAATTTTTTATTATAAAACATTTGAAAATTGCTTATATTCTGATCTACAAATATTTCTTTTAAAATTGTTGTTTAAGTATTTTAGAGATAATAAAAAATTACTAGCGGTAAATTCAAAAATTAATCAATTAGAATCTTTTAAAAAGCATTCAGAAAATAAAGCATTTATAAGTTTACATATCAAAACCTTCCTGGCTTAAGTTCTTTAATCATAAATCTTTTCTTTCTCACACTTAAGTACTTTACATCATTCATGAAACATTAAACTTGTGCATTTCACCGATTTTGTTGTTTAATTAATATATAAAGTTTTATGAATAAACAACTTTAATTTCAAAATCCCAACTTATATTCGCTCATATCAAAATTAAGAATCCTAACCCTCTCACAGAAGCACGACTCTCACAGAAGCGGATAAATTTTACTTGATCCTTCAACATATTTGATCATAGGTCAACATATTTGGTGTCAGCTGTCTTCAGGATGTCAGATTTTCAAAGATTAGAGTCTTATGCATATGCATAAACTAGAGATCAACTGAACTTTGTATACGGCGAATAAGAAGTAGAAAGTGATGCACAGCAGTGTAAGACGATAAGAAGCCGCTCCTTAGAAAGCACGATTTAAGCGTGATTTAGCGCATAGCAAATAGGATTAAGCAGTACAAACTCCAGCTGTGATGAGTTGCTATGCGATGGCTAATGTAAATGTAGGAAATTGAGTACAGTATACAATAGCGATAGTTTATGGGGCAGAAATTTAAAGGGAAATTAGTAGAAACTACAGGGACTTCTCCTGGTAATTTATTGCGGTTGAAAGTCATTATAGGGGAAGCATCTCATGTAAAAACAATTTTTTCGATCTCTACGACAGTCGATGGTCGATTTTTTTTGCGAATAAAGTTAACTTTAAGAGAACTGTATTATCTGATGCTCAAATGAAAGTTTCATTATATTATTATTTAATTGAACAGTTTGAAAATCACAAACAAATTAAGTACATTCTGAATTTATGCTTTTTACTTATTTCTATTCTAAGGTAAGACTTATAAACTGATGAGCTGGTTAAAATTTATTTTATTTACTAGAGAATTGGTGTTTGTAACGAAGCACGTTACATTCTTCATGAGAATTAAATTGTATCAAATTAATTAAACGAATTCTGGGCACCCTAGATTAATAGTAATATGAAGGCATGTATAAAATGTAAACAAACCCGCTTCTACCGTCTATTTTGGAATAAGTAGACGGAGTAAAACTTATGCGTGGCTGACGTCTATAAAAGCGAGATTTGTAAGCATATAAAATCAGTGAATTTGCAAATTCGAAGCCAGCCAAGCCAAACCAACCATGTGAAACACCGGACAGAGCGACAGTCGTCGGGATGATAATATCTTTGGTGAGCGATTTTGTATGCGTTTTCTCTTCCTATCCTTTTCCGGGACCTAGTTGCTATATAACTAGAGTGTATATTTCTGGCTAGTGCCGTTTAGAGTCAGAGTCAGTTGACACCGTTACTGGTCTCAATAATCTTTCCTTTCCCAACTAGAGTGTATATTCCTGGCTAGTGCCGTTTAGAGTCAGTTGTAAGCACATGACAACGTGACACCAGTGTCCTCACGCCGTTCCGCGTCTTGGTAATTACCTCTGCTACCTATCTTTCCTATTATTCATATTGTATGCTTAAGAATTACCTCCGCCCGCTGTATGATTGATAGCTTTACATACTTTCCATATTTTATATACTGTAGATTGCTTTTTTTGATTATTTTATCAACGCATTTTTTATATCGCTTTACATACACCACCGTTATGCACCGCTATTATTTATTATTTACCGCTTGATTAGTGCTTTGTTCATTTAACCGCTATTATTAAATGAACAACGTCATAGCTTTAATTTGATATTCATACTTTGACATTTAATTAATTATATATATATTTCTTTTTCTGTTTGTTTATATTGTATGAAGAACAATACATGGTTTTGTTGAACCAATAAAGCTGTTTCAGTCATTAGTGGATAAGTTTAATACAGCTGCTAGCACGAACAAGCTGGTTTACTCACCAGATTATCAGCTACCCTTGCTCTAAGTAAGCAACTGAGGACTGGAGGGACAACGACATCAGTTCCAGTGTGTGATCTCACGTTAGACTGACCTGGAGGACATTTTTCCAAAGGCCGTTTTTATGCTGTAATTAGTAAGATAATTGTTTGCACCATCTGTGGCAGTCATTAAGGCTCCCCATTAGTCATTAAGGCTGCAGGTATTCCGAATTTGCCCATATCAAATCTGGTTTCAAAAGATTTTTTTCAGATCTACATCCTTAGTAAACCCAATAGATATGGCATCAAAAGGAACATGATTTGTGACTGAATCTATTTTTTAAATGAACATAAATCTGCAATGGATAATTTGGTACATTAAAAAATTATTTACAACCGAAAAAATGTAACATTGTACGATACGCTAAGAAAATATAAAAACAATATTCGCCTTTAATCTTTTGGAATAGAAAAATAAATTTTATATTTTTATTATATGTCGTAAATGTTTTTGGCGCCATTGTACCATTTTATCATATTACATAACTTTTTTAAAGACCTCTGATACATATTTTTTCATTATATTCATTATGTTTATTAGGCGCTAAGCTACTTTACTTATATTTTCTAAAGACCACTGGAATAAACTCTTTTGTATTCTGACCCACTTACAATACCGCAGTATTGTAAGTGATGTGACAAGAAATATAAAGTACTAAATTTCTCTGTCATGAAAAGCCAATTTTTCTAGATGATCTTTAGATGATCTACGTTTAAAAGTATTTTACTAGGCAAAATTATAGAATATAATTAAAATATGTTCTAGCTACTTGTAGTCGAAAGAAAATAAAAGTTATCGTAAAGATATGTTTTGCCAAGTTATTTGGCACTTTGCTTTATTATTAATATTTATGTTTATTATTATTAGTATTATGTTTTTTATTATTAGTATTATGTTTTGTAGTAGAGATATGTGTACTTAGTAAAATATATTATAACAGTTGGTATTGGTATCGCCTAGAACACATTAAATTGTTCATGTCAAAACGATTCACATTGTTCACCTTGAATAAACTTTTCAAATTACGCGAACTTTTCAAATTACATTTGCTGTTTTAATAAACTAAAGTGTGCCGGGTGCTCATTTTGGAGTTTCGCTCCTCATCGGGCACGTGTGTGTTTAATCTTTATGCATTGATCTGACATTTTATAAGTACCAGCCTCAAAAATGGGGTATTTTAACCATTGTACCATTGGTGAATTGAAATAGCATAATGATGGAACTCATCGTCTTAATTTAATTTTAGTGTAAGTAGATTTGTACAATTAATATTCATAACTCATCCAATTTATTATTCAAGATGGCAATATCGTAGATTGCATGAAAGTATTGGTTGTTTAAGCATTTGAATTGTCATACAAACTAATCACCAAATTGGGGAAGTAATTTAACACTTTCAGCTAAACTTTTCTGCATAACAGGAAATATAATTTGAAACAGTTAAAACCTAACACTTACATGCTGGGTGAATCTAGCATTTTTCTATGAAAATCGTAAATACCGCGTTTTTATTATCAGATGAAAAAAAAACTTGCCTATGCGCTAATTACAGAAATCATACGTAGTGGGGTAAACGCTGTGTTTGGTAGATAAGGTGATGAGAGGAACAGCGTAAGGAGTACGGCTATTATGAGCGATAGTCGATTAGATTGGCGATAACCAATAAATCAGATAGTGTGTAGTGTGCGACAACCGTCTGCGTGCATGTGCGTTAATAAAAGAATGCAGCTCTAATTGGGTATTAAGTAATTATAACCAACGATAGTAAGTGATAGTGTACTATGTGGAAGTAGGTGTGTGGTAAGAAACGTATGTGGTACTAACTGGTTATTGAAACAATGATGACCAAAAATAATTAATGAAGTAGGGCTGCAGGGAATTATGCGTAATGCATTATATTTGCATAGCAGAAGCAATAGGAGTAGAGGAACTAGAGTGAAATTTATTGATAAGAATCGTGGTAGGAAAATCGGTGAAGGTCCGAGTGGAGACCGATTTTGATCAAATATGTTGGAGAGGCCATCCTTCCGTCTATCGCTGTATTGAAAAGTAGTTGAGAAATAATTAATTAACCCATTACCGCCCGTAACTTTTTAAATTTTTTTAACACACTTTGGAAATTCGTTTTAAATGACCTTTAATAGATGTACAAAATATTTAAAAAAATATTACATAGGTCCAAGTTCAAAAGAAGTATCGTTACCATATGGTAACGCTGGGAGAAAATGGGGGTATGCGTTCCGTCATAGCTATTACCTAGTTCTTTTATTGAACTAGGTAATAGCTACGTAGTAAAACAATGAATCATAACACTTATTTATTCAATTAACGCTTTTATTTTGAACAATTAAAATAGAACGGAATTTTTAGAGCATAAATATAAATAACATAAAATTAAAATTGACTTTATTTTACAAGAAACATGGAAAAACAATTCACACAAAGACCCACGTTACATTTGGCACACATAGTACGCAAATGTGAAGAACACACACTTCCTGTATACCGTTTTATTTTTTCTGTCCTCTGTTGATTTTACATAAAGATCTAAATGATCAAATTGATTACTTTCAATGACTCTAGACGTTGAAGCAACAACTCGAGTACTTGGCCCTGGGTGCTTTGCTGGATTTAAATAACTTGAAAGGTTTGTGCGCACTCTCTCTTCTGAAATCCAATTGCGGGTTATTATGTTTATACAGGATCCAAGCATTTTGGACAGAAATATCCATTAGCCATGAAAAAATGGTCCACCATCATTCTTGTTCCTGACAAGAAGGTTCTATGCTTATTGAGATTTTGATCCATTAGATCAGTTCCGTCCACTCCAATATTATACATTTTTTATGCCATGATATCTTGGAATCAGTATTTATTTTTTCTATTCTTGGGAATACCTTTTCACGTTTCCCTTTAATTCAACTCCAACTCCAAAATATGTTGAACCAACCGTAACAACTACATTTTCCTTTCATCTTACAATTAAGATGCCGTCTATTTTTTTATAGCGCTGACCATTTATCCCATAGTCATATTTCGACCTCAACTTTTTGAGGTAGAGCATATTTTGATATATTTCTTTGCATACTGGCTTTTGAAAAGTTATTTTTTTTTTCCATTTTTGGATGAACGTTTTTTGGTATGTATTGGAATTCGATTTTCACGAAATGTTCCTGTTGCTGAATATCCTTTCACTTTTAGATACCTAAAAAGGTTGACCCCGTAAAACAAATTATCCAGGAAAAAATTGTATGAATACTTGTTAATTTCTTGACGAAACTCCTGCCATTGTAGCAGCGCAACTTCCAAAAATTTAACATATTTTAACGCTGATTGCTTGGTTTTTTCCTTGATGCAAAACGAAGTTTAGTAAGTATCCATCTTTCGAGTTCATACACTATATTTTAAAACCAAACCTTATTGGTTTGCCACGAATAAATTCTTTCATCCGGTTTCTGTCAAAATAACGTATCATACTCTCGTCGTAATTCAAGTTTGCTTGCGAAACAAAATTTTTCATAAATTTTTATTTTACTAAATTCATAAGAGGTCTCAATTTTCAGACTCTATCGTGGGGGTTCATAAAATTGTTACCACCACAAAGAATAAATTCTAAACGATTACGCCTCATGGTATTGCTCACCATTTCATTATGTAAATCAGGATTTTGGTCCAAGTACCACCTAGGCGAAGGTACAAAGTTGTTCCCACTTAAAATCATTATTCCAAGAAAGCATTCCTCCACTGTTATATTTTGGAGTTCCATAATTTAAAAAAGTATATATGTTTCTGTCTCTGCGCTCAAATGCTCCCAAATTTTATTATCGAAGAATATTTTAAAAACATCGACATAAGTCCCTGAAAATCTTTCGTTGTTAAGTTCAGGATATTTTTTAATTTGTGGCTGAATGGTTTTCCATTCTTTAGACAATAAATCATCCAAAATATCAACTGGTTCACTACTACTATTAGTACTACTAGGTATAGATTCATTTGACGAAGTTAAAGCAATTTGTGCGTCAACTGCGCAAATCAGCCATAAGTTTGTCTCCGACCGACTGACCTCTTCCACTTTGTTCATCTACGATTATCAGGCGAAGGATGTTGTACCGCTCTCCATGCATGATATGGTCTAGCTATTGCAGTTTTCTCTCCCCGATTGGTAGCAGGAACTCTTTGTTGTTCCCATCCTTTCAAGAAATTCTATATTTGTCCAGCATTCCATCCAGGAGACATGCAGCATTCGTCTATAGACATACAGTTCAAACGCGTAAATTCATTTCTCTGTGGTCAAGTCGAGGATCCAGCTCTCACACACATGCAGAAGAACAGGGTAGCCGTAACAACGGAATAATCGAACTCGGAGCCCCAGGGTAAGGTTGCCGCTGGTCGAAAATGTTTTCATGTTATTGAGGGCATTCCGCGCTTGTTCGAATCTTTCCTTAATTTCGACCTTTGCATCACTTTGTTGATTAACAATTGTACCCAGGTGTTTCAGATATGACACTTGTTCAATGACTTCACCATGTATCCATAGGTTGCCGTGAGTTTGTGTTTGTGAGAATGGTACCAGTTTAGTCTTTGACATATTCATAACCAGATCGAATCATTAGTTGTACTCCACAATAGGATTCCTGAGAAGTCGAAGCTCTGGCAGGCTGCTGGCAATCAGAACGGTAATTGAATGGAGAATATTAATAAGCTTTTCTATAGTCAATGAAGCAAGTGAGTACATCAGCATTCATGTCGCTGCACCTTTGAGTCAATACATTTAACGAGGAAATCGCCTCCCGCGTACCCATTCCGTTCCTGAATTCGAACTGAGGATGATCGGTCCGACATTAAACTGATCATGCGATAGTCGTCGCACTGCGAAGCGTTGCTTCTCTTTGGCAGAGACAAATGTAGAGTTTAACCAATCTGACGGTATTTTGACGGTTCGGTATATTAGGTTGCTTTTTGTTATTGTTTGCGGATCCACTATCGTTTTCCTGAGTAGTAATTAGCGTATCCCATAGATGTTTCCATAAGGGAACTATGTCTTGGTCCTGTTCCAGGTTTTGAAGTTTTGTTGTGTTCATTAACCTTTCTTCGAGCTTTTGGCTAACTTGTGCCTTTACCACGAGATTGCCAATTTTTCTTACATCAATCCGTTTCGCTTTTACAAAGCGGTGCACTTAGATGTACGTTACAACTGGGATATTGTCACTATTGCTGTCTGCCCCCAGATATGTCTTAATAGATTTAATGAATTTCTCGAATTCTTGTTTTACGATAATGAAATCAATCTGGTTCCTCACAATGTATCCCTCGTGGTCAGCAGGTGTACCCCAAGTGTAAAGGCGTCGCG
>WYDF02259891.1:0-19395 GCA_009867245.2 Adranes taylori
ATATTGCTCCTTAGTACGGCCAATTCTAGAATTCGGAACAACAGTATGGTCGCCATATTATAATTGCCATATAGACTTTATAGAACGAGTGCAAAGGAAATTCCTGAAATATATGATTTACAGATTGGGTTTGAATACAAACGATGGAAGGATACACAAAGTTTCAAGTAACCTGCAGTTTAAATCGCTAAATGAAAGAAGGGAGATCTATGACCTCATCTTCCTGTATAAAATCATAAACGGACTTATGGACTGTCCAGATTTAATAACTAGCATTCAACTCAACGTACCCTTAAGACCAACACGGAATCATACATTATTTCACGAACCTTATCAGGCAAGCAATTATATGTATCACAGTCCTCTTCACAGAATTCTGCGATTAGCCAATGAAAATTCCCATTAATAGTAAAATTTAACCATGGCAATTTACAAGGATATTACAAGGATTAACCGTAAATTTACGTGACAATTTAAACTAACATTGCTATTTAAAAAACCAGAGATTCGGAAATTTTCTAACAGAATTTCACATACCTTCTTTTAAAATTCATTTTTAAAGGCTTTGCTGTTTTATCTACAGTTTATTATTTTTCATTCATCTTTGTTTATTATTGTTTTCTTTTTTAGGGTATTGTATATAGAGATTGTAAACCTGAAAATATTTTATTAGACGACACTGGTCATGTGCGGATATCAGATTTAGGCTTAGCCGTGGAGATACCTGAAGGCGAATCAGTCCGAGGACGTGTGGGCACAGTAGGATATATGGGTAAATTTTTAAACAAATTTTATTGTATGATTTACTTCTAATTCTTTTAATAGTGAGATATTTGTATTGTTTTAAGTACTATACAAATTACTATAGAAATTTAGAAAATTGTAAACAAAATTTTATTTAATTTGATGGGTTTAATTTAATACGATCTGATTGGTATAGTATTAGTTTCTAATTAATTGTATGGTAGAAAATTGATTAGGCTGTTTTTTTTAAATATTTTATTAATGAATAGATGTTTCTTATAGCACCTGAAGTGATAGACAATGAAAAATACTCATTCAGTCCGGATTGGTTTAGCTTTGGTTGTCTTTTATATGAAATGATCGAGGGACAAGCACCATTTAGGGCGCGCAAAGAGAAAGTCAAGAGGGAGGAAGTTGATCGTCGGGTTAAAAATGATCAGGTAATAAATATTGTCATATAAATTATTTCTTAATGATAAGATAGAAGCTTTGGAAAGTGCTAAATTAAATTATAGAACGTACTACTAATTCTTATTTTTCTGGTTACCAATTATTTCAATTACTTCTATTTATATTTAAATTGACTATGTAAAATGTAAAATTTATGTTGAAAACTTATAACTGTATAAACCTTTAAAGGGACACTTCCCGCAAATAAAGCATTTATTTATTGAAATTACACCAGCCCATATTGATAAATTAAACCTTTAAAGAATATTAGAACAAATAATTGAATTTGAATTAAAAAAACACATTAAACTTGGAATAATTAAATAAGTTTAATTATTCAAGTTTAATGTCTTGTTTAATTCAAATTTAGTTATTTGTTCGAATATTCTTTAAAAACTGCCACAACTGCGGTAGAATTTTAATTTATTCTCCCAATTGTTGAAATTATTTTAATGTTCAATCTTGGGTATTTTTCATCCGTAATTATTTTTCTGCAGAATTGGCAATAATTTCAAAATGATAATAACTACAGGAGTAATAATAAAAGTTGAATCTCTTAAATAGGAGCTAAAGAAAATATGTTTGCTCTCCAAACATTTTGGTACTCAATTCAAGTTTGCAAACATTCATAATATTATCTTAAAATACAAAAGTAATCGATATTTTGATTGCGCAACCTTGTTTTCAAGTATGAGAACACCATTTCAGACTATCGAACTGGGTGACATTGTACCTAAAGGTCGAGCATTTCCTGAGTTTGCAACTGTTGTTTCAAAATTTAATAACTCAAGTTTTTAACGCATTTCCAGCACTATATTTGCTGTTTGTTGTTGCTTAATTTTGTCCTTATTTTTGCTCTGCCCGAATCTACAAGAAATGTGGCTAGCTTGTCAGCTAGAGTCATTTCATTCTGTTGTTTGACAGCATGTAATCCCTTTACACATTCAAATTTAGTTGCTACGTCTGATTTAGACCTAGCAGACTCCAAAAAGGCGATCAAATATTGGTCGTATCAATGAAATTATTATTACCTTAAATAAGACTGGAAAAGTGCTATCTTTTTTATACAAAATCTAATCTGTGTAATATTTAAATGTTTTAACAGAAGCATCTGATCACACTTTTAATAAGTAAAACTTCTCAAAGTAATTTTTCTGGTTTACTTTAGTACTACAGAAAAAAGCCTAAAATTGTCTTAATATATCTACATATAATTCTACATTTTCTTATTGAATTCTTGTCTAAGCTATAATGAATTTAATCGATAAATAATTCAGTAATTCAATTCAAATAAAAACATGCGCGAATTCTCGGGAAATGTATTTTTAGAGCAATGACTAATGGTTTATAGAGGAGCGTAGTTTAAATTAATAAATTCATACATTCATAAAATTGACAAGGAAGAACTGATTTATGGAACCTTGCTTGATTAAAACCAAGATGCAAGTATGGTCCAAGAATTTGCTAAATAATAAAACAAGTACTGATTAAGATTTATTCTGTCTACATGAATATTAATACCGATACAACACATTTTTTCTCCTATTCGAAAATAAATAAAACAACGGCCAAGCAACATTTAATTAATGATAATAATTAGGGAGTAATTAATAAGGAATTGGTTGACTGACAATATAACAAAATATAGTACGCTTGTGATTTACATAAAGATTTATTTTCGAATGATAAATTTTAGTTTCAACTAGAAAATATAACAATTATTAAGCAACATCTAAGTAAAATTTAATTGATTGTTGGCTTGTTATTAAATAAAAATTAGTTATATTGAATATAATTATTTTCTCAGAATAAAGTACATCTAATACCTTTTGTCTTTACAATATTTAGGAGAAATATTCGTCAAAGTTTAGCGAGGAAGCAAAATCATTGTGCCAACAATTATTAGCTAAACAGCCACCTCATCGATTGGGTGGCCGATGTGGACGGCATGGAGCGCAACGTGTCAAGGAACATTCATTCTATGCTCAAGTGAATGCAATCAATTGGAGGCGGCTCGAGGCTGGTATGGTCGAACCACCATTTGTGCCTGACGTAAGGATTTTCTAATAATTAAGGTCTTTCTATTGGTCATATTCATGAGCTGTTTAGGTTGTTGAAGATATTTATAACGTATACATAACAATAACACACGCAGTCTTATACTATTAACAACGTTTAAGTGGCGTTTTATGCAGGAAAAAACAGCTAGAATTTCTTTTTCTTTGACAAAGACGCGTTTCAAGTTAAATACGTATGTGGGTAGGCGTATAAATCTAGGGCCCAGGCACTTCTTCGGCGTTGTTGTCAATCTATAATTGATTAATATAGTATTACATCTAGATGTAAGCGAGAGGTTCTGGAATCTGGCAGGTGGGGAACTTACTCTCATGGCACATCTAACACTCTCATGGCACCCCCGAACTCCCCGTTTGTCTATCGTAACATTAACTCCTTACTTTGCGTGTATCTATGCTCCGTTTTACGTGTTCTCTTACGCGGCAATAAATAAAAGTTTAATAAGCATTTTTTTTTAACTTTAACAGCCTCATGCAGTTTACGCTAAAGATGTTTTGGATATAGAACAATTTTCAACAGTGAAAGGCGTTCAAATTGATGAAGCGGATGCCACGTTCTATACGAAATTTAATTCCGGCTGCGTATCGATTCCATGGCAACGCGAAATGATCGAAACCGAATGTTATCGACAGTTAAATGTTTTTGGACCAAACAGGTAGATATTAATGTAAAAGATTATGAAAATTTTACCATAAACTACCAAATTATCTTTTACAAATATGTGGGGTAGAAATCAAACAAAATTCGCATGTCTACATATTTTGCATAGAATATCAAGAACTAAAACAGGTTAATAAATTATCTAAAGGAGGCATCTTAGAACTCTCTTCCAGTAAATTATCCAAATACAATATGGTAATTACAACTGTTTGTCTTCCGCCTAAAAGTGATTTTGTTGTATTAATGAAGATTTTGGAAATGGTCTGTAATGTATTATGTGATTGTGACTTTATTGTTCTTAATGGTGATTTTAATATAATAATTAGAAATTAATACTATTCTCCTTTGTGTCTTTGAAAAAATGTACCGCACCCGGCTCTCCCAATCTCCGGTCAGGTGTTTAGTCCACTACACTAGCGAGGCGTGATTTTTTAAAGAACGAACGATTTTATATGTATTAAATTTTCGTACGTTCAGTCTACAAAATGTGTTTTATTTAAACAAGCATTTTACAGTTTCCAACTTTATTTATCAACATATGGTTTTCGTATCATGCGAGTGGTGTCATTGCTGGTCTTGTTTTGTACTTATTATCTTTCATATACCATATGCGTACGAAGTACGTAACCTATAGGTATAGGATATAGGATTCTTTATAGCTTAATTTCTGATTTCATGCATTATGTTAGCTTGCAAGATAAATAAAATGGATGTTTTATGAGTATATGTTCATTCGGTGTGTATTGATATAATAATTAGAAATTAATATTATCATTTGTTTTTTTGAAAATATTTACCTCACCTGGTAATCGAACCCGGCTCTAGCAATTTCCGATCAGGTGTTTAGTCTTATTATAGCAATATGAATTTCTAATTTTTATATTAATACACATCGAGTGAACATATACTCTTCAAACAACCATTCTATTTATCTTGCAAGCCAGCATAAGGCAAGAAAACAAATTAATATATAAATAAGTACAAAACAAGACCAGCAGTGACACTGTCGGATGGCACGAAAACCATGTGTTGATAAATAAGGTAGGAAACTGTAAAATACTTGTTTTTATAAAATACATTTCGTAGACTGATGTACGAAAATTTTACACATGAAATCGTTTATTCTTTGAAAATTCACGCCTCGCTAGTGTAGTGGATCAAACACCAGACCGGAAATTGGAAGAGCCGGGTTCGATTCCCGAGTGAGGTAAATTTTTTCAAAGACAAATGATATTATTAATTTCTAATTATTATATCAATGCACACCGAGTGAGCATATGCGCATGAAACATTCATTCTATTCTGTTGATTTTAATGTGGATTTTTTCTATGAATGTGGACTGTTCGAGTCCTTTAATAATATGTTGTTATCATATCAGGTGTATCTGACGATCTTTGAGAAAACATGCAATAGTAAGTGCCTCTATTTCATAGTTAATTTTGCTGACATTGGTTTCAAATCTTTATTGCACAATACATGCCTTTCGGACCTCAATGTACAATATGTTGATATTCAGATAACAAAACATATAAGTAAGCAGCGTCACAAATTTTGGTGTTTTAGTGAGAAATATAGTAGTAATTTCTATCACGCTTTATCTACAATAAATTGGAATTTCGACCATCTTAATGTGAATTATGACATCAATACTATAGCCAATATTTTTTTAGATACTAATACTTGACGCTTATAATAAATCCTTTCCCGATAGATAAGTTTATAAGAAACACAAATAACATACAGCAACATGGTTTAATAATTCTTTAAAGAATATGCTTTGAAGATACTTTGGAAAAATCATCCAAGGAATATAGTTAATCACAATGCTTTTAATTTCAATTTGAAAGAAGTGTCTTAATATGATGCGTGATATTAATCACTTAAAAAATAATAGATGTAAGAATATATATGGCTTCAGTCTCATTTAAAATATGTTAGAGACCTGCTTATCGACCCCCTTACCAAACGTATAAACCTATGTATAAAGACAATTACGTACCCTGATGAATATTAATTATCTTGCGTAGTTCCTATCCACAAATGTGGCGACAAGAATTATATTGGAATGGAGAGTCTGCTAATGGAGAGTCAAGCGATGTCACAAATGGTGCAAAAATATTACTACAGAATATAAAAAACTTGGGAAATATAAATCTTAGGCGGCAGGTCAGTTTAATGTGAGACCGCAGGCTGGAACTGTTCTACCGGTCCTCAGTGGACTCGCTGAGGGCACGAGCAGCTAAGTACGTAAGTAGCCCAGGAGTTCGTGTTTTTGTGGGCAGCTGACAAAGACTAAATGCTAATTAATTAAACAGCATTAATGATTTTGCATTAAAAGTCTATTGGGGTTCATAGACAATACAAATATAGAAAGAAATCAGTGCACAAAGTTAATGAGTACAAGTTAATTAAACAACCGCAAACTCACTGTCCGTAAGGTGAACGCTTCTATGTACTATCGTTGATTCACGGCTATTTATAAGCCCTAAGCCGTCGGCCCGATTCTACTCAGTGCCTAGTTATAACGTATTCAATCATTACACCGGAGGCTCCTAGTATATTTAACAGCATAGCCAAAATCTCCTACTCCTATCTACGTACGGCAAACAACGGGGATTGCTAAGCACGTTCACGTGAACACACATACCGCAGCAGTAGATAATGAAGGCCAAAGTAAAATGCTTTGTTACACACTACTTTATATATATTTTGAAGATAATAATTTATTTAGTGTTTATCAATATGGTTTTCGAAAGAATAAATCTACTTCAAATGTACTTACGATCTTAAATAACCTTATACACAATGCGTTTGGTAAGAAACAATATGGGTCACAGCTTTTGACTACTTGCCACATAGGCTTTTGTTAAGAAAACTAGAATGTTATGGCTGTCACAATAAGTTAATAAGTAATGAAATCATACTTGAATAATTGTAAATATTGGAAAATTGTAAAGAGTAAATAGTTACTCTGTTTTAAACCTCTGAAGTTGGCAGTATAGCAGGGATCCGTCTTAGGACTGCTTTTATTCGTTATTGTTTAGATTTGGTTGACGTTTGTTTAGATTTGGATGACCTTTGTTTAGATTTGGAAAAAAATGGAGACGGTTTTATTTGCTGATGATACCAAGTTTTCTGCAGCTTTATATCCAAAACAGATGCCATAAATGGTGTTTCTGCTATTTTGGTCTGACAATAAATATGTCAAAACAAAAGTTCTACCATTAACAGGTGTTATGAGAAACTGTAGAAATACATTAAAGCGAATGGTATATCACGCATACATCGAAAGTCGTCGAAAGATGTCAGCTGAGCACTTGGGGAACGTGACGTGCAATTAACCGCGCTTCAAAGAACACAAAATAAAATGATTAAAGCTTTGTATAACATTAACCCATGATACCAAACAAAATCATTGTGTACTTAACTGGACTAGCCAAAATAAGAACTGCTACATAAGTGGATGCGACAGAGTAATGGGAATAGATCAATAAACAGAAGATGAAGTATTTTGATCGTTGAATTGTCAGTTATCTTGGAATTGTCACTGAGAGATATATATGTAGGGCATGGTTGTATGTAATGAAATTAATGTATACTTAAATTCATCTTTAATATAGTTTAATCTTAATGGGTTTTTAATATCGATATAATAACATAGTGACAGCGGTAATAGTAGTAGTGGAAAGTTTTTAAATTGAAATCAAGATAATGATATTCAATAATAAGAAAATAGCCAAGGCATCACAGGCACAAACTCTTGGTTAGATTGCTCCACCCGAAAAGTTTACATTTAGCCAACCAAAGGTATGGCGTATCTGGCGTAAACGATTAGAGCGTTACATGCCTGCCTCAGAAGTCGGCAGCAAATCAGAAGACTATGAAATAAATATTCTCTTATATTTAATGGTAGAGAAAAGTGGGAAGATGTTGCTGCAATTTCCAGATACGTATGCTGTATGCTGCTAAAATATACAAAATGATTTGCCGCCCCATGATTAAATTTGAATTCCCAAATATGCTAACAGTAAGAAAACTGCCATTGAATCTGATAGAAATCGCTGATCTTAAGATCTTATTTAAGAACAATACAAGAATAAGACATCCTGATAATCCATTGTACAAGCCTACTCTACCAATTACTCCTATTTTTTCAAGAATTCAATACCTTATGGGTAGATTTACAAAAAAACGAGCATTTCAATGATCTGGAGCATGTTTTATGTAGGCGAAATTTCGGCAGAAAATCTCAGAGGAGAGTTCCATACATAACGTTGGAGGAAATATCAAGTAATTCTTGTCATCCACAGCGGTCGGACAACGGATAAGGAAGGGAAGAAATGGAACAATTTCATCTAAAATTTACTTCATCGCTCAATATTTTTTTTTTGAGAAAACATTCTCACACTATTATAATTGAATTTTAATTGTAATATTATGTTTAAATACCAGGCAGAAAGACTTCTGTCGATAGCCTTTGTAAGTTCGTTTCTTGCAATAAAGATATTATTATTTATATAATTTGATATAAGTAATTGACATTTATCTATAGAACAAGAACACCTGATCTGGCACTAGAACCATCATTAGCGCTTCGAACAATTGATAGTGGTAGTATATCTGGTCCTGCGGGTATTATAAATGAAGATTCAACCGACGGTGGTGGAAGTAAGAAATGTCCAATAGTTACGAATACTGATTGTGAGTCTAGCCGAAAAACTGGTTGCTTTCCATTTCGACGAAAGGTTAGAGTTACAAACATATTCCTTTTTCTTTCTTTAATATTTTTTTTTGTTTTACAGAAAAAAATACCAGCAAGACTGCGTCCAATACCAATTGATCCATTACTGCTCGAGAGCTGATAAATTGAATGAGTTTATTCCTTAGATGGGTTATTGAGTTGTCTGTTTATAATACTCATCGATTATTTAATACATGAGGCAGAAACAAAACTTAAACACATAATAAATAATATAAATGGTGCCCGACATTTTAAATAATCTGTATTTTTTTAATGCGTGAACGTTTTATTTATAAAATCTATAAATTTTACGATAAAAACGATTAAGTTTAAATTATCATATAACACAAGTAAATTTATAACCAAAACTTAAATTATATTTAATATTAAGAAAAAAGAAACCGTCAAGTATTTCATAGAAAATTTTCTTGAAATTATTAAAATAAAATCAGTGTCAAAATAGTTTCTATTTATATTTTTTTAGTTCATATAGCTTCTTTGACAATTGTAGTGGTTTTATATTTGGACTATAAATGAAAATGTTTGTAATAGCTTTACGGAAAGACAACAATTTAGTCATAGTCCTTTTTTGATATTTCGCCTCTTGGAATAGCTTTACATCTCTTTTTTCGTTCACTTTTACATTGAAGTGATTTGGAAAATGAGGATCATTTGGATTATGGAGTAATTTTATAGTTGGTTAAGATGTGGTAAGTCATGTGGAAGAGAGTATTTTAAAAATTAATTGCTTTAATTTAACATTGGACATAATTTGCATCGGCAATGGCTATATTTATTTGCTATGAACAAAGTAAAAAACGATAGTGTCGTCGGTGATCTTTTATTATTAGGTAGATCTATCCTTTATCTGGAACGTGCGATTGCGATAGATCTGCGGAGTTTGTATTATTTGTTCTGATCGATGGACGGGTGTAGAGAAGATAGGCGTTCTGTACATCTCCAATGCCTCCGCTTATTTTTTATTATTCTGTTGATCTCTCATTTGTTTTTATTGCTGTGTTGGGATTTATTTCCAATAGCAATTCATGTGTGCGCAGTTTTTTAAAGTTAGGATTTGTTTCAATATAATTTTTTGCCTGTCCATGAGATCCTTAATGTCCGACGTTTAAGTCAATTATAAATGCTTGTGGTAGTTAGCTTGAGGCATCTGTTACGAAGTTAAGATCTAGGATTTTACACCAAATCAAAGAACACTGCACACTTGACATCTAAGAAGTCAAATGTTAGTGTTTTCAATTCAGTGCGCAAAATTTGAATATTTTTGATGAAAGTCGTCTTCGTCGTTATGATGACTTCCTTTATGACGAGTCATTTTCTATTTACTGGTGTACCTTTGTGGATAAAGCTACTAATATTGCCGAGAAAACTTTTTCGTGATAGACATTCAACCGGAATGTGTATAGCACAACCATATCTCATCTCTCATCCATAAACTCATCTATATTTTATACAGGTTTCTTAGATCCTGGGGTTTCTGATACCCATACATCAAACGACTTCGTAATGGGTTTATCAATCCTTTGGTATTAATCCTATAAGAAATCAGTCAACTGTAAGTAGGCAATTGAAGAAAATTGGGAAATGTTGGAAAGGACTTTGACAAGATTGTTTGAGTTTGCGATTTTTACGATACCTACGTCATTGTTGATTCGCAACAGTTCTGAAAAACTGACATACTGTCACATTTTCCCTATGCAAAAAAAAATAAACCTATACACTACCTCTCATATGACCATTATTATTCATGGTTTTGATTCTATCATTAAAACATATTACGTCATTTTCCTAATTAATCGTTTAGAAACAATTATAATAAGGACTTTAATTAATGTTTATAAGCGTTTTCAAGTGTACAAATAGAGTAAAATTTGTTTCGTTTTCAGCTACAGTTGAAAGGAGTTTCTAAATAATGCGATAGATTTCATCTAATAATTAAACCCAATGTTAATGAAGCACTTTGTAAAAAATTATTAAATTTGATACTTTATTTTCTTCGCGTTTATTAAAGATAAGAATTTTTGCATTTATCAAAAAGTGGTGTAATTTCAATTACATTCTGGTTTCAAAAAGCGAACTGGTAGTGGATGAATTTTGGAAAAGCGGTTTTGTAATTTCTACTAATCCAATGTTATGACAAATTTTTAAATATGTTACAAGATACAATTGACAATGTAAATTGTCAAAAGTCGTTAACCGTTACAGCCCAAATCGATGCGAGTCAGACGGCATTTTATAGTTAAATGGCGTTTTCGCTACAATAACTGCTTTTGTTCATTTTGAGATGGATGCCAGAAGTTTGTGACAGTTTCACAAAACTGCCGTCTCTATCACATTACATCTTTACCAAATATGAATGACCTCCTCTGTTGCTTCTGATATAATCATTGGTTTTATAGTTAATCAATCTATAATCACATTTCATCAACACCTTGAAACATTTCATCATTTCCTGTGACTTGGCATTTGTGATCACTTGTAACTTTTTTCTCTTCTGCAGTATTAGCTCTCTAATTTCAAATTCCATAGAAATGTTCCTTTGAACTTGGCTACTCAAAGTCATTCGTCACCAGCACTCAATTATTTCACATTGAACACAGCTGTTTTATATTTAAAGAATTGTTCACTACGTTTTAGTTCAATTGCAAAATGAGAGTGCAAAATTTTGCCCTCGATAATATAAAGGACGAAGTTTTGAGTCAGTTGGTAAAACACAATTTGTAATAATATACATGAACTGATATCGAACTAATTTAATAATTTTATAAAAGACATTTGGGGTTTTGCATATAGCTGTGTAGAGGGGACCGCTAACACAAAGTAAGGTGTGAAAATAGACTTCGAAGTTTATTTACACTATCCTCCATACTTAATTTAGATACAAATGGTTTATCCATAATTAATTCTTGAACTTGACTTGACAAATTGTCTTTAGTCAAGTCAAGTAACTGATGACTTGAAATCGTTCTGAAATCGTTTTGAAATCGTTCCCCAAGTAACTGATGCTTCATTTGATGGAAAGTAAAGAAGTCTTTTGTCGTTTCGTTGGGCCTATAAAAAGAATAATTTAATAATGCGTTTTTTGCATGTTCTGGAAATTGAGTTCTGATTCTGTATTATTACTACGTGAACTAAATCTTAAACAAAAGTCGCGACATTCTTCACACTTCCTGAGCAAAATACCTAAACAGCAGATTGAATTTTTTTGTGTTTACAAGGATGTATCCATGCTTCGTCAGTACTCCAATATTATAAACATTTTCTACCAACTAAAATTACTTGACGCTAGACGCGTTCGCTTTTTAATTAGAAGCGATTGAAAACTAATTTTCTCAGGCCTAATTCTTCTTGCAATTTTTTTTAATTGAACATACCAAAGGTGTCTGAATCTCACGAAACTTACAGCACTAACATGTTCTTGACTAACTGCCATTTTTGATGATTAATTCGGTCCTGGGATTGTCTTTGAGTCGAGTACGATCATTTAAGATTTGCAATAGCAGCGTAATATCGATTTATGTGGTGTTCACCAAATAGAGAAACTGAGCGATACATCTTTGCTGAGATAATCCGCTCTGCCAGTTATGACAAAAGATGTTGGCGCGAAAATATTAATGTCTGAATTTAATTTATTTGACATATAAAGGTTACTAATTAATTGTAGGTAACCTACGCGCCATTTCTAAACAAAACTTCGATGATAGAGTAATTACACTTTGACGTTTATTTTGACAGTTTTTATCTTTCGTATACCATATGCTTATGTTATATGTATAGGCATATGAAAGATATAGGATTCATGTTTTGAGATTTTTTTCTATTTCACCTTAGTACGTCTTTTGTATTGAAATTACTGCAATCCGTTAATACGCAATTAAAAGGAGGGGGGGGGTCATAAGGACCAATTTTTTATATAAAAAGTGTTTGCTGCAAAATGTTTTCTGGCTCAAAAAATTAAAAGCAGGGTTGATTTTTTTTGTGTCTGTCCATACGGATGCATGTTCAAGAATTTCTTCTACCCTATGGGCCCGATCTGGATGAAATTTGGTAGACTGGTGTAGACTAAGTTTGCAGCACGGTTTTTTGAATTTTTTTAAAAATCCAATATGGCGGACAGGAGCCATTTTTTTGTTCAAAAATTTCGTATTCAAACTAGGAGGCTGAAATTTTGCACACATATAGTACCTTGTACTATGCGTCGAATAAAAAAGTCTCATGTTGCCAAATTGTATAGGAAGCGGTGTTGCCACGTTTAAAGTTTAACAAACTTTTTGAAATATCCCACAAACTTGAAAATTTTGAAAAGACATTCGAATAAACTTTATTGTATAGGCTACATAAAGGCCCTCCGATTTTATTTGAAACATTTTTTCTAAAATCACAATTTACCATACACACAGGGTGTTATTTTTTTGCTAACTTTAGAGTCCATTTTATCGAAAAGTTCCGCAAGAATTTTGTAAAAGTTCTTGTGACGAAAATTCTTAAGCGGTCATTGCACCGGAATAATTTGACTTTGAAAAAAGTGTACTACCCTATGAAAGCTGGAAAAATGAAATTTGGGGAACAAGTGTAAAACCCAGGGACCTCAACTATACGCAAAGTGGACACGAACAAAAAGTAATTCAAAAACGGTAATGGGGAAAATTAAGTCAAAAACAGCAGCAGGTCGCGCCAAAGTGGACAAATTCATAAAACAAAGGTACTACTCTTTTAGAAATTACTCTATAGACTACTCTTTTAGAAATTAGCCGAAAAGGGAGTCAAGAGAGTAGGCAAATACGTAGAAAATGTGGGTCAAGAGCGGCCGTAGACCGCGCCGTTGGCAAATATGGGGACCGGGGAATTCATGCGTAGGCGATTTATGGGTTGTGACTAATGTTGTTTAATTTACCCTAAACACGATTGTGCTAACTGAATTTAATAGACTACTTAGATGGTGACAGTCAAAACTAAAAGGTTCAATTTTTGTTATATGCAAGATATAACAAAACGTAGGACTTCCAGTATATGAAAGATGGGGCAGCGATCACGTCCACGAATTTTTATTGATGGTGCCCTCTATGGAAGAATATGTTAGACTAAAAAAATAGCTCGTACAATGTTATAATATCCGAAGGTAAAACAATTTGAGACATATTCGTTTAAACAAAACGAATATCTCATAAATTAAGAATTATTAGTTTGTAAAGCACTACTAATATCTCCATATTAGTAGTGCTTCAATATTTACTGTATTTGTACACTTTTTATTCGTACCTTTAATCATAAAAGCGTAATAAATATCATTATTGTTAATACCTGCGTGATGTAATTGTTATATATTAATTAATCATTCAGATTGAAGCTAAATAAACAAAACTAGTGTATAAAATGTAAGTGCATAATAAAAATTTATAATCATTGATTCGGTGAATTGAAACTCGTTAATAAATCATCAAATAGTTTAAAGAAAATTGAGGTTTGATTTTGAAACATTGTTTAAAAATTAAGTATAAAATCAGCATTACTATGGTAGTTTTGGATAGAAAATTCCATAAGAAATGAAATGTTCTGAAAATTGACATGCGAATGGAATATCCCATTCCACCTTTTGTCTTCATCTTTCATATGGCTACTCCGCATTACATCTCAAACAATCTAAGATTGTCGAGGTTTGCCTGTTTTTATATTATCACGTTGGAATGATGAGAATGTGAAAAGGGGTACGCGGTGCCTCCACCATATATGTCACGTTGATATTTGTGACATGGAATTGAGATTAACAGGATAAATAAATTATACTTTCAGTCAAAACACATCCAATCCTACCGCGCCTGGTAAAGCAATGATTTATTTAGAAGCGTACTATGAAAATTGATAACAAGGTTATTTGGAAGTTTTAATAAATTCATACACTAATAAATTGAGAATGAAACAATGATTTATGGACCCTTGTTTGGTTACAACCAAGATTCAATCTTAATAGAGCAAGTATAGAGCAAAATTATTATATTTTTACATGCAACAACGATTCATGCGGATTTACAAGCTTTGCGAACTAATAAAACGAATAGTAGTTAAGATTTATTCGCATCTTGAATTAAGATTTGTTTTCCATAAAAAAGTGATTTTTATTCACACAAATCGAATTATACGATGTCTTTGGTAAAGCGTGGGATAAGCATTTGGCTATTGTTTAGTTGTCGACCGTTTCTACATGCACGAAATTCATCTGTGCACCCGAAACAATCTTTCGTACGTGCTGTCCTTATGCTCCATCTTCCATTAGAGCAACTTCTGTTGCCCTATCAGCATATATTCGATTGTTTTTTGTAATTTATTTCTATTCTTGTTTTCATAATTTTGACATAGATTTTCCCGATTGAATGTAATATAGTGATGCCCGGTAACTTGCACAGTTATCCTCGTTCCGTTTCTTTAAAACATTGCTGATATACCTTATTTTAAAATTACAGCCTTCGGAAATAGGTATTCTTGGGAGCTACGTCAGCTTAACGTGAGAGCGCACATTGGAACCTGATCTTGTTCCTCTGGTCCTCAGTGAAGGCACGATGAGCTTCGAGTCTACAGCGTCTTGTGGGCAACTGAAAAGAATTCTTATTGATAATTAATGAAACAGCATTTTTAACAAAATGACGTCTTTTGCTCTTCAAACTCGTTAAAATCGCCGGCGTCCGGTTCTGTTGTTGGCTGCTGCTAATTGTTGCTGTTTCGACTCGAGCCAGGAAAACCAGAAAACACAATTATTATGTTCAACATATCGCTATTTATAGACGAAACCATCACACAACTTTGGCTTCGCTATACGAGTCAGTGTGCTGTCACTCACTCATTGCTTTACTACCCTCTACCCTCGTGTGTCCTTGTACTATCCTTGTATGCACGCTCATATGCGCTATTCCTATTCTAAATATTATAATACATAACACGGCATCATCCTACAACGCCTAGCAGTGGAGCGCGATACATGCACACACATACGCACTACCCATGCACATCCGTATGTCACTCAACGCTGTACCAAACATTCTGCACGACGCGTACATATGCCAATGCAAATACATATGTGGAGAAATTGTTTCCCCTATCCTACCTAACAGACGCCGTGCTTTAATTTTTTATAACAGAAAATTCGTTTTATTATATATTTGGTTACAAATTTTATCTTTGTAGACACGGATTGAATAATATTAATTGTTTATTTATTTATCATATACGAGCCCTGTTGCATCACAGTTCGCCCATTGCTATATTTGTTGATTTTAATATGATATCTCGGTTTCAATTAAAAGAATGGAAATATAATATTTTAATGGACAAATTATATTACATTATAACGTATTTATTTGAACATATTTAAACTTAAAAAGTATTATAAATGATAGCACGGTCCGCCATTTTGTTGAAAAATATATTTTGCACTGTCAGACTCTTAAATTTTCAATTGTAGCCAAAAGATGCGTTTCCAATATTTTAACATATGTTTTGGCGTTAATTATGCCATCTCCAAAGTAGAGTCTACCTACGCCGACGGAAGATATACTTCCTCAAACCATAACGGTAGCTTGACCGTCGTAGCTTGACGACGGTCAAGTTTGACCGGAAACTTGACCGTCGTTCTTAAACAGTCCGTACTATAAGCTACAGATTTTAACCGCAGTACCCTGCTCCGCCTACCACCGACCGAAACTTCGAAATGTAATTCATCTGACCAGATGACTCTGCGCCATTGTTCCAATGACCATTTCTAATATATTTCGACCCAAGACAAGCGACTTTTCAGCTGGTTTTTATTTAAAAGTGGTTTTTGTTTCGCCTACCAAATTTTGATTAAAATATTATATCGACATGAAGAGCAGTTTATAACGCTGCTTTGCAACAATCAAGCCTGTTTTTATGATGTTTAATAACATCACGCACTGTATAACGGGATAATCGTAAAGTTTTTGCAATATTGCTGCCGGATTTACCGGATTCTGACATATTTATAACAACTTTGCGCAAATCTTCGGATAACGCCATTTTTAAGTAAACGGTCAGAATAATTTATTGTTTTTTGTATGGTCAAGGCATCATTGATTAGTTAATTGCTAACTAGTATCAAAGACATCGTTAGATATTTTTTATTTGAAACCTTTATTAATATCTACAGTAAGCAAAACGTACCTCATATCATTGTGTAAGGATTAACTCCGAAAACTTAAATAAATTAATGATCTTCTAAAATTATGTTTCTTAAACTATAACAGCAATAATTTAAGATGTTTATTGAATATTTATTGATGTTAAATTAATTGAATATTTACATTGTAATCAGTAAAAATAATATAAAATTATGTACGGGCGAACTGTGAGGCTACAGGGCTCGTATGTTGCGTATTAAACATATTATAATTTTCTGCTATATAAAATACGCGAACGCATTTCTCAAGCAACAAAAGCGTTTCTAATTATTATTAATCTAATATAGGGTTCCATAATCCCATTAGTTTAATTTAAAGATACCTTTATCTATACAGTAACATGCTTTGTTACAGTATCACCAAATCCTTTAAACAATCTGCTAGATAAAACAACAAAATTTTCTAGAGAAAAGCACCATAGTACTGCTGCTACCATACTTTTGATTAAATGCATAAAATATATTATGATACTATCGATTTGAATCTACAGTTCATTAAATAATTTTCATATTCTTGTTTTGCGAGATGGGGTTTTAGATTTTTTGTAAATACATCTAGTTGTAAAATCGTTTTGTACCACAAATTATTGCACCTATTTATTATACTAATATATTATTTGTCATTTCGTGTCAAATCGGTTAGTATTGTGACCATATCAATTTAAAATTTTATTATTTTTGTAAAACGTTCCTCCAATATGGAATAAAATGGATTCTTTTAATGCTATAAGCAATTAAAATTAATACACAATAGGATTGCATTTATCCATTTCAACTAATCCAATAATTAGTTTATAGCCTTTGAGAATTCTTGTACTCTTTTCATCCGCTGTGTAAGATGTAGAAAGGAATATTGTTAAATTCTTTCGGCCTCAGGGTTTAGAATCATTATTGGCGACCGTTAATAACTGCTTAGAGCTGTTTTCGTTAGGACCCAAGATTGTGTACATACATCTTCCAGGGATGAGTACTTTTTCGACTACTGAGGTTTACCAGTAAAAGTAAAACTGCCATTTTTCAAGCGGAAGACAGATGGACTACATTTACTTAAATTAGTCACTACCAATATTATTCAAAGCTTACCTATTCGAGGCATATCTTTCAAATTTTTACCAAAACAATTAAGAAAATAATATATAGCTTTTCAAAGCCTTTTCATCGCTGATGGAATCAGGAGTACCCAGAAATTGTGCAGAATCAGTTCTAAACTCTTTTAATTTATGTTGGGCTGTAAGTATTTTAATTATATTTTACTACCGCCATTTGTTTGTAAAATCTTTAAGGTTTGTAAAATCGACCGTTTGTAAAATCTTTAAGGTTTCCCTCAAGATTTATTTTAATTGACACGAGATGATTTTATTTTGTCATACGTTATGGCTTATGAATACAAATTTAGGAAGCAGAGGTGCAGTTTGTTATTGTTATAAGATGTAAAAGTGTTAGCATATAATTGTTTTAGTTTAACTTTGGATAATATTAGTGGACATTATTGTTTTATTTGATTGTGAACAACAAATCATATAGTACTTTAAAGTTTATTATAACTTGTAAATTTCAGTTAGTATTTTTAATATTCTCAAACTTTTTGTGATAGATTCTCTTAACAAAATTAATTTGTTAATTCATTCAAACATCAATTTTACGTGGAGTTAAACAGATTTAGATGTTTGAGTTCTGTTTTCAGTATCAACTCAAAAGAAATTTTTGCGTTTTTCTGCTCAAAACAACTTCACTTTTCAGCTCTATTCATAACATACATCTCAAATTTATTAACATGGTTTTGCAGGATAAATTTATGAAAAAGTATTTCTACTAGTACAATGCGATAGCACAAACTTGAGGCGTTTTCCGCGTAAAGGGATCATATGTAAAACAGCTGTTGTCACTAGATATTGTCACGTTTAAATTTGCGACACGGAATTGAGTTAGGTTCTACTTCCAGTCAAAAATATTCAATTCAACCGGGAGTGGTAGAGCAAAGAATAATTTATTTAGGGCGTAGTCAAAATTACTAAAAGGTTATTTAGGGGTTTCTATAAATTTAGACACTAATAAAATTGATAATTAAACAATAAGTTATGAGACCTTGCTTGATTAAAACAAAGATTCAACCTTAATAAAGCAAATACGGTCCAGGGATTAATTAAAATGCTTTATTAATCATCAAGTTATTAATTTTATATCAACAATTTATAGTAGGTTTATGAAATTTGCCAAATAATAAAACAGATTCTGATTAAGATTTATTTGATACACATAAATGTTAATACTAACACAACAGTTTTGCATCCGTTACACTTTACTAGTACTTCCACCAGCTGTAAATGTTTGTGATGAAACCAGATCGAAATTTTGTTTGCTCCACGACCTGATAATTATCTAATCTCTCTCAGTCGTTTCGCTACTACATTCATGAACCACCCTTACAGATACAAACGCATACCTATTGGCATTGGCTGTTTTAACCTGCTTCAGAGCTGAAGCCGAAATTTTTTTTCGGCTTCAGCTCTTTCCATATAC
>WYDF02259902.1:0-19394 GCA_009867245.2 Adranes taylori
TATATATAGTGTTTACATGACTATCGATTGTAAAGCCAATGTGTTATTTGCAGTAAAGAATAATAATTATTAATTATTATTAACTTGAAAAATAAGTCCTCACCAGAAGATCGAACCCGACTTCCCGCATCTCGGAATCGAACGCGAACCCGAACGAGGGCGTAATTATAAGATATTTTTCCAAATAATACCAGTAAGCTCACAGTAGCCTTCATATAAGAACTGAATCAAATCACACATTGCCTTAAATCGCCTCACATTGAATCAAATCACACTGTTACAAAGTGTACATTGCTTTTACAGAGTGAGTCTTATAACAACATCTTGCTTTATTGCTTCTCTGTAATAGAAGTTACCCATATTCAGTTAGTTTAATTTGAAGTTTGTGGTTTTATTTTGTCATCCAATGCTGTGAGATTCATTCCCGGACTTCACTTCCATTATTCCTTCTAATCCACTGATTTTGTGAGTTAACACTTCGCACGTTTGCATAAATTACAACTAGTATCCGCGTGAATTCTATATTGCTCGTTGATTCAATGCCCTGTTTTCCAACACATAAGCCCGAATTTTCAAATCTTTATTTTTACAACTTTCTGTAAATATAATAATTTGTCCAAAATCATTATAAATATTTTTTTTATATTTTTCGCCAGAATTATTAAAATTCATTTTATTCATAATAAACTAAGGGAAGCGGTATTTTATTAAACTGATCATGTTATTTTCAGTGACACCATAATCGAAATCACCCATTCACTGCTCTCAAATTATATCAGCGTTATATAGTTCTGTTCATCTTCGGCACTATACACATTTTTAAGCTCATTCCAAATGTGTACAAGACTTTGCATCGTTATTGTTTTATTTATACTGGTGTTTATCGTCATTTTAATAATCATTTTTCAGGTGACCTATTGTTTCAGTTACATTCATATTTCTTTGATTGATGACTTCAATTTCGTTTGAAGTTTCCATATGCTCTTTTCTGGTACCACTAAAATTTGATGGGGAAATAATAGATTGCATTCTGGATCAGATAAAATAGGTATAACACAGATGTTCTGTTTTTGACTAACTTATCAGAATTATGACCTCACCCGGAACGTATATTTTCATTGAATAGGATACTCAGTTCTGATTAGTCGTCATTTGATTACGAAATCTGTCACTTTGCAAAACTAACCTAGTCAGCCGCTTCCCTCGTTTTTTATTCCAAGCCCAAATTTTCCAGTGTACCTATAAATGCACTTTCGCGTGAATGTCACTCATGACAACATTTGTTTCCTCATTTTTTATTTGCTTCAGATTGCCCTTCATTGTTTAATAACAACTTTCAATATCCTCTTCTGTACTTCCTGTCGCTGGTGTGTATATTTCAATGACATTTATATAGTTGGTTATGCTTTAATTTTTAACATCATGACTTTATCAAAGATAGGAATAAACCCAATATCACAATATAAATTATATCACAAAATTAAATCAAAATAATTAAAATCACTCACCTACTGCCAGTATATGTATTGGTTCTTGCAGTCGTTCATCATCGGCATGTTGCGTTCCTGGAACTTGTTGCTTGTCATTGCTCAAACTCACATTGATACTCGTCGAATTCGATCGCGAATTTCGACCACTATCACCACCATCCGACGTTATCATCACATTGATATCTTTAGCTGCCATCGCTGTATTCGGATTGGAAAAATCTTCGATCAAATCGAAAATTTCATCCGCATAGTTTTCGAAATGTTGAAAATTATCGAATGCCGCCATACAGCCGGAACGTTGGAATGAATCGAATATTTTTACGGTTTCACCATTATCACGGATGCAATCCAAACGAAGCGAACGATTTGGGTGAGATGGGGGTAAAACGAACTGTAAATGATTTTTGTTTTATTGACGCCACAAAATAAAACTTCTATATTAAAACACATTGCACGTTGTAAAATAAGTTTTGATGTAAATAACAAAAAAGATGTATATTAGATGAGTTAATCATTTCGAAAACTACCTTTTGATAACGAGGGTGGTTTGACATGAGCCTTCGATAGATGGAGTTACGTGACAACGAATGCCATATTGGTTTTGACATTTACTATTCAACATGTCGTCTGTCAAAATTTGAAGCAAAAAGAACAATTATCAGCCGAAGAAATCAAAGCCAAACTGGATGCTGTTTACGGCGATTCTCCACCGTCGCTAGCAACAGTTAAATTTTGGAAAACTGAATTTGTTCGTGGTCGTTCGATTGTTTTTGATTATGACCACCCAGGGGCCTCAAATATCGTCACTACATTAGAAATCGCCAACAAAATCCATGATGTGATTATGGCAAACCATTGAATCAAAATCCGTGAGCTAGCAGAGGCTCTACAATTTGGATATGTAAAAGCTATTCGCGCGATGGGTACCGCGTTTACTCACTACCGACCAAAAACGCGCACGTATAACGGATTCGGAGAAGCTTTTGGCGAAGATAAGATGTGATCCGAAGGATTTTTTTCATCGATACATCATTTTGATGAAGCGTGGGTCTATTACTACACGCCGGAGATGAAGGCACAGTCAAAGCAGTGGAGAAAATACCCAATAATTATTAGTATCAATACTAAGACCAATGATTAACACCTGTGATGATTTGTCTCACTTAGGTTGTCATTTCGTCTAACTACGATCATAGAACTCATAGAACAGCGTGGTGCAGTGCTCATCGTCGTTAGACAATGATGTACTGAAGCAGAGGGTACGGTACTGATGATGTCTACCACACCTTTGCTTGAAATGGACCATCTACCCTGTCTAGCTTTTTTAGGCTAATTGGATATTACATGTAATCAAAAGGTAGTTTTCGAAATGATTTAACTCATCTAAGTAATAGTTATTTACAACTTAAGGTATAACACGTACATTATTCAAAAAGGAGTGTACTGATGATAACGTATCTGAGACTGTGATAAAAACCAAAACTAATTGATCTATATCTTTTGAAATTACCTAAAAAGTTGTGGTTTCAGATAGTCATAACTGGTTTGATAATTTTAAGAGAGAAGATATAGTGACAATGTTGTGAGTGTGGTGTAGAGAGGAAGCCAATGGTGATAAATATAAATGCAAGCAATAGTTGGAGAATTTTAGAAAATGAGACTTTTGTTCTTAATGTTTTTCATTGTGATGAATCAAAGCAATTTTGATCCAAAATGTGTAATAATATCTAGATTATACCAGAGAAGAAGACATTGCCAAAGCAAAACCCAATGGAGGATAGGCTAAGTGGGGATTGCAACTGCATCCTCTAGTAATCTGCCACTCTGAAAATCCGAGGATCTTTCTTATGTGAAGAAAACTTATTACCTGTGATGTGGCGACACGAACAAAATTTAAGGAACGAGAAAATATTTCAACCAGTGTTTGTGGTTGAAACAGTAATTTTGGAACTGCCTCTAAAGATTCTCTACATCATGCAGAATGCTCCAGCTGTCCCAAGTTTGAAAGAGTAAATGCTGCAGAATTTAAGAAATACCTTATTTTTTAAGGTCATAGATCAATAGCTTATTAAAATTTTTAAGGAACTTTTTATTGAAACCCTATTCCAGAGGTGCTTTGATACAGATTTAGCTGTCAGTTTTCAAAGATCGCTTTAAAAAGTGCACATCAATAAAGCCTCGTAAAGCCTCGAGATTTGCTACAAAATAAAATCTGCTTAGAGACATGTGTGGTAAGAAGCAGCAACTGTGTTCTTTGTGGTATCCATGGGTACCATATGAGTGAACCATATACATAATTATGATTGATTTGAAAACCCTTGTTCGTTGTTCACACGTTCATATGTTAAGTTCTCGTTGCTTAAGGTTCCTAATAATTGAATTCTACTTACTTTGAGTATATTTCATTCGCTACACTAGACTCAGTAGTATCATACTATTTCAATGAGAAAAATGGTTCTTATCAAATTTATTGAACTTTAAAAAAGTACCTGAAAATGTACTAAAGGAACTTCTCCACTTAATTCAACATGTTGCAGACATGTAATATCATAACTGGTGTATGCTCTCCTAACATAAACTTCCAAAGCAGCATTGCAAACAGCTCTATAAATAATAACAGTCAATAATAAAAGTTTCAAATATGAAAATTAGTTGTACCTGTTGGTATGATAGAAGAAATCATGTAAAATATCAAAGATTGATGTTTCGGAAACAATCAACTTTTGCAAATTTTCCGGATGAAATTCATGTCCGTACATATCAACAGCTGATAGGAAAATACTTTCCATTTGATTGTGACGTAGTTCATAAGCTGGTTGATGAGCTGCTATTAATACCTAGACCACGAATATATCTTAAAAAATCATCTTATTTTAAAATAAATTTATTAAGCAACCTGTCGTGCTCTTAAAGCAACTCTCGAATGTTCGCTTCGATGAAGTGAAGTTAATTGGTTCAAAGTCGATGCTAATTCATCAGTTAAACCTGGTTCATTTGACCACAAATGATCAATAAGCATTGTTACAAGCATATTCTTTTTCGCTACTTGACCATGAGAAAATATAGTAGCCGTAACAGCAGCCATATCGTCTTTATGCTTATCACGCAACTGCGAGACGCATTTATCGTAATGACCTTTAAAAACAAAATAGGATTAAAATTAAATACTAAAAATCAAAGCATAACTCAAGCACCTAGTTGGAATTGACTTTCAACATTGTAATATTGTTTAAGCAAATCTTGAACAGCGGCCTTCATGCGTCCTCTAATTCCATTTCTATACCTTTGAACAAGTTGAACAATTCCTTCAGTTGCCAAAAAGAAATTATCACGTTCGGCGCGTTTCTGCATACTAGCCGCATGACTATCTACAGGAAAAACACAAAACCTTAATGTCCCAAAAAGCTCAGCTAGCATAAAATAATTTCTGAAATAAACTCTCACCGATAACGCTTGCGATTTGTTGACTTGGAAATTGTGCCAATACGGAAGTAATATTTCTCTCGTAAAGTGCCATCAATTTACGGATTTTCTTTTCAACTGCGGTGGGAATTCGGCCCGATATACTCGCTATGACTTCTTGTATTTCTAATAATGGTAGGCTTGGATCTCGTAAGGAAGACATAAACTTTTCTATTACTTCACGAAGACGTGGCGCGTTATATGGATCAGGTAGGCAATATCCTGAACAGAAAATAGAAAAAATATATAACAAATTACAATATACTTCCTCAAATAACAAATTGATTGTTTACGTGAAGAAAAAGACAATAAATTACGTAAAATGTTTGTATCCGAATTTTGATTTGTGCGTTTAATTGAAGAGCTAAGTGAATATTGCATGGCATCCTACAAATTAGCAATAAACGAATTATGTACACCCCTACTCGCATTTAAGCAAACTTATTTCGGCTTCATCATGACGGACTAATGTGACGCCAGGAAATAGTTTTCGTGTAAAAATACTATTGGAAAGATTTCAGGCAATGTTAGTATACGTTGGCAAAATGTTGGTATGTGTGGGAGTTACGTGCGCACAGACATGGTAGCTTACTTTCCATATCACAAAGAAGACCGGGAAAGGTGTAAAGTACCTGCCTGTGGACTCAAAACTTACTTGTATAAAATGAAACATATACCATATATCAGTAAGAAGCAAAATTGATTTTCATTTACAGTTTGAGGACGTTTACCCCATATTAGGAACATTGCAATTTTTTGTATAATTAAAAACAAATATTCTATTGTAAAGCATTAAACACTCTACACGCTGATTCATAAACATTGTCTTCAAAGCCAAGAATTCCTCCTACAAATCCTCAGGTAATATTTTACGTCAGAATTTTCTCCAAGTTAAGATCTTGTCAATTTCTAATCAGAAACAGTGTATAAATATCACCCACACTCTCATATTCTTCCAAAATGATAGCAAATCATTATCGCCTTTTTCTACAAATTTAAAGAGCGATAGTTTTAGATTCTGGATTACTACTTGGTTCATTAGTTCTGTCACATTCGAACGTAAATACTTAAAAAAATATTGAACTCTCGTTTGTAACAGTTTTTCTTTCTTAACAATTCTTTTTTCACTAATAATCTCATTTGTCTCCATTGGGGTTATATCTAAGAAGCACCAGATCACCCCACTTAACAAAAATATTACCATCTTCAAAAAAATATTATCATTCGAATAACTAGTTCATTATTATTCTAGCACAGCTCTTTGCAGCAGATTAGAAGTTGATGCAGGGATGAAATGCGCTTTGTTTTAAATCAGCCCGTAAATATTTTTCTATCTACCCAAATAGATTTTTTTGTAATAATACTAGTTAAAAGTTATTTATATCTTTAACATTGGAGAAAAATCTGGGTTTTCTTACAGTTTCGATATGTAATACCCTCTTATATAGACATCCCATTGAGTGTCCTCCGTGTCTGACCTTGGCACAGTTTCGTTCTACAATCTTCCTAATCTAACGTCCATCGGCAGTGTTGCAACATGTTTGAATCTCGATTTATTCAATATAAGCAAATTAAAATGTACTTATATAAAATATGTAAAGAAAACTTACCCGCTAAATTGTTTTCTAAAATTTGTTTATACGTATTGTTCATATGATTGAGCTTCTCTGAACCAACTGCAATCTGGGATACATCTAAATCAGGGAATGGTCCAACGTATAATTGTGCTTTCGTAACTAATGACAGATCATCCAGTTCTAATGTGGCAATCAGTGAACCGACATCCATCACAGCACCTGGACGTTTAATGTAAGAAATAGTACCTGATTCTCCGGATGTTAATGTCATCACCATTTTCATTACCTTTACGTAACAAAGAATTACAAATTAATAAGTTAGTGAACGCTGTAAAAGTTTATATAATATGGCAACATTTCTGCGCATGAACTTAAGAAAAACCTTTTAATTTCTCAAATACTTTAACCATTTCATTTGTTATGGTTAACCATTTGAGGCACTTAATTCTTCTGTCTCCACAAATATTTATAAAAAATATTTCACTGGTACATTAGAAACGTGTTAAACAATTTCAGGCAAATTAAAGCTCAATATCAAATTACACTACGGTTTCCACTAGTAGAGATCATTCCAGCATTTTCCAAAAAAAAAAACTAAATGTATCACTTGCATGTGCAACTAAAGATCAGTAAATTATAGTACCATTATAAATAAACAATCAAAATCAACAAATATTTGACCCATATTTGCATCGTCGAAAATACAAATACCTTCTCTACCTAATCCTATAAACAAACTTAATCGACTTTTAGGACGTGATACAAACAAATCTATATAATTTAATTCAACATTTTATGGCTGGCCTTACCCTTTAATAGTTTTTAGGCCATGCATTTAAGGTAGTCATAGTATTCTTTTTTTAGAGTAGGAAGAACAATTGTACAGAATTGTACCTTTTCAAAAAAGATTCAAATTATTGATTGTACGGATTTTGTGGAGCAAAGCATCGCAAAGTCTTCGGCCCATGTTTAGGGCATTATTTTCAAATAATAAGAGTGAACGTCGAGGATATGATAGAAGATTCTTATGACACGTATTATGTTTCCATACGTTGCTTTACATGAATGCACTCAAGTTATGAAAAACAAAACAGTGCCGAATAAATATATAACCCAGAAAAAGTGAGTACAGCTATCACGTCATCGTAGATGAAACACAGTCCGTATAAGACGTTTCCGCATTAAAAAGACTCGGTCATCATTGACTCGTAGTCCCCAAGTTCGTTTGTTTTATCGCAGTATTCATAATTGAGAAAAAACCTTGGTTTGAAAACGGAACCTTCCGGAACACCGCTCTAGTTCTTCGTACTATATCGTTTTCCCATTACTCATATGTTTTACAAGTTGCTTCGTTGCTTCCAGTTAGACAGGTAAGAGGGTAGCCATATTTCTATAGTTCCTCTTAACCTTAATCTGGATAGGTCATGATTCAAACAATTACACGCCTTCGATAAATCAACAAAAACCTCACAGGTATCGGTCCCCCATCCAGAGCGCTTAATATTTTATCGCAGAAGTTTACAAGCGTAGTGTTCGTTGAGCACTTTTTCCGAATCCCATGTTGGGTTGGGTAAAATAGCTTGTTTTTGTTGAAGAAACTAACTAATCTAGCGTTGACTACTATTTCAAGAATTTTTGCAATTCCGGAGAGTATGCTGATAGGCCTGTAATTTTGAAAATCATCTGGGTCTCCCTATTTAAAGATATGACACTATAGTCTTCTTTAATGCTGCAGGATATATTCCCGCTGAGAATGAAAGGTTACAAATATATGTCAAAGGCTTCTTCAAAGGCAAATTTCTCACATACAGTTTTTAACCATAAAGTTAGAAAAGTAGTCAGAACCATACGAATTTAATTTTTTTATTGCCTTTTCAACTACTTGTGTTGATCATTCTGGAAAGAAGATGGTCGATGAACGTTGTGCCAGATGCTCACTCGAAAAATTTAGTTTATATTTATTTTTATTCATTTTGTGATGTTGACAAAATGGTTGTTAAATACACTGCAAGGCTTCACCTTCACTAGCGGGTATTTACATAATCTTTATCGTTAAATAATTATACAGATAAATCTTTAATCTTTAAATAATTATATAGATAAATCTATATAAATTAGCTGAGTTTTTCCATTGGAGCCATTATAAGATACTTTCGCATTATCATCCTGTGCAACGTCATCTGTCTTTTTGCCAATATTCATAAATTAAAATAATTTATTTATGAATGAACAAAGAATTTTACAAATGTTTCCTCCACAATTGAATGATGAACTCAAACGAAAATAACCCTAAGAAGAAATCTTCGCCAATGCAATAAGTTCTTGATTGGGCTAAATTTAAAAACTGAATGAATTTCTAAATTAAATTGATTCCTACATTCATTCTGGAAACAAGTCCAGCCCGACATGAGAAGAAGGTCTACCCAAAATTAAAACATATCCCAGTGAAACATAAAACAAGAACTACTTCAAAATTAAAACAAAGCCAAGTGGAAAATATGAAAGTGCGTAGTTGAATTAAAAAAAATCCCTTCGAAAATTCAAGCAAGCCTTTGCCTAAAATTAAAACAAGTCCCTTTTGAAATTAAACCAAACCCTTTTTACAATCAAAACAAGCCCGTCCTTAACATTTCCTCTGAAAATTCAATTCAAGTCCAACAAAAAATTATGTTTTCTAACTTAGACTAAATTTCTTGCACCGCTCATATCAGAAAACAAATTTCTTCGGCAATTTAAACAAGATTCACCCAAAACTAAAACAAGCTACGGTCAACCTAAGAAGCAGGACTTACCTGAAATAAAAAAGAATATAAAATCCAATCAAAATAATAAAGAGAGTAAACAGGTACATGGATAGGGGAGGTAGGATTGGAAGTGAATATAGAAGACAAAAATGTTGGTGTGTAAAAAATGCAGCCGTGATAGCAGAGGGACAATGAAAAAAATGAAATGTGAAGGGGAAAGAAAGTTTGGCGAAGTTGTCAAAATGCTTGAAGATTAAGATGCTTGAAGAGAATTGGAGTTGATAGTTGGGGATATTATGTTGCAGGAGTTTAATAGATATAAGTGTTGGGTAACAGGATTTACGAAAATATTAAGCTTTGAGAGGAAAGTTTTTATGGAAGAGGGTGATAGATTTCCACGGGAGTATATTTGGCGGGAATGAAATAAAAAAAGGAGTGCGTAACAATGTGTGATTTGGGAATAGAATAGAGAGGATAGGATGGTCGTTAAACAGATGGTTTGATAAGAGGCAATAATATTGGTAACAAGGAGAGGATGAAGGATGTAGAGAAGCAAGAAACGGATGAAAGAATAATGAATAGTAGATATATGTGGATAAGAATAGAAGGAGGTATGCCAGAGTACTTAATGCCAGGAATCAGCACGGATGATAAAAGAACGATTGGGAGAATTTGGAAGTAAGGAGAGAGGAAATAGGTATTGGGTGAGACAGTGGTAGGATATGTGGTAAAGAAGAAGAAAGATGGGAGAATTGGGGGAAAGAATGCGAGGGGTTGGCATGGAGTAAGAATAAGAGAGAATTAGCGGGGACATGGATAATGTGTTTGGGGGAATCGAAACAATAAGAAAAGTTAATGTGGAAATAAAGAGAAAGTGAATTAAATATATTGGGAAAAGGTCTTTGCAGTCCGCTCTTCCGTCTAAAAGGAAAAATTAGAAAGAGTTGATGTTGATATTATATTGAAATTTTTGCGTAATGATTAATTTTATATTTAGATGAATTGTAAATATTATATGCCAATAAAGGATACATCTATCTAGCTATAAAATCTAGTCACTCTCAAAATTAAATTAATTTTATCAAAAATTAAAACCAGGCCTTTTCTAAATTAAAATAAATCCTTTCAATAAATATCTCAAAAAGGCTACTAATTTCCAAAATTAAAACAAAATCTACTCAAAACTAAAATCAGAACAGTCAATACTAAAAGAAGGCCCATCCGAAATTAAATCCTTTCTGATATTGAAACAAGACTTCACCCAAAATTGAATCAAAACTCAATCAAACAACTTAAAAAGAAATATTCTAAGAAGAGATTACCGTTTAATAAATATTAATTACCCTTTTCAATATTTTGGGATCCTCTGTCCCAAAATAAGTATCCGATTTGTACATTTTCTGAAACTTAATGTTATCTCGAAATTTCAATTGCAGTTTTCTATTTCATCAACTAACTTACGTCAAAATTGACATTATATGTTATGTTGTCAAAAAGTTTAAACATATAAAGTCAACTTTTGTGTAGTTATTTAAAAATCACACGTTGTCTTGCCATTTCTAACAATACCGGTGTGACTACATAATGAATCATTCAATTTCAAAAAGCATAATTAACAGAAACATTAAATCTGGACTGATTAAGCCTTATACCAACGCAATAAAACCATTCCTTACTAACCGTAACAAATTGCAGCGTTTGGAATACTGCTTTTAAATGCTTGAATCGGAAAGTATCGCTAGTAGTGCACCTATTTTTAAGGATATGAAAACGTACATTCACGTTGATGTGAAGTGGTTTCATTTAAAGCAGACATCGATCAAGTACTACCTCGTCCACGATGAGATGGAGCCTCATCAAGCATACAAAAGTAAGAGATTCATCACGAAGGTAATGTTTTTGACCGCTGTTGCTCGTCCACGGTGGGACGATTCCCGTAATCAATGGTTTGATGGGAAATTAGGGATTTGGCCATTTGTAAATCAAGGTCCAGCCAAACGTAGGAGTAAAAACTGTCCAGCTGGGACTCTAGAAACAAAAGTTATTGAACCTGTTACCAAAAGCGAATACAGAAACATGATAGTGGATAAACTTCTCCAACTTCTCCCTGCAGTTGATGCTAAATGGCCTCGGTCTAATAGAAGTACTCATATTTTCATTCAACAGGAAACAACCCTGAACCTCATTTTGATAAGAACGCTAAGGACTTCAATGTTAACTGTTAACGCGTTAAATTTCTCTAAATCGTCGGGTTGATATAAAGATAATATATCAACCCCCTAATAGACTCGACATCAATGAGCTAGATCTCGGCTCCTTTAATGCCATTCAGGCGTTGCAGTACCAAACTGCTGCTACATATGTCGATGAACTTATTGATTCCGTCACTGACGCGTTTAATGAACTGAGTCGTGATACATTGAACAAGGCCTTCCTATCACGCAACAATTATAAGTTGGTCTATTTAGGCAAAGACAAATTGATTCGACTAGAACAGTTACCAGTTTGCCTTAACAGTGCTGATTATTATTGTTGTTATTATGTAATATGTCTCGTTAAGTTGGAAATATATTTTGATCCATACATTTTACTCCTATAAATATAATGTTTAATGCATTTTTATTTTGTTTAACGTGTTCCATTATATAATTATTCTGTGCCGGAGACGGTGGGACAAAAAAATCAATTAAAACAATGACAATATTAAAAAAACCAATAGAAACCTAGAAAATCAAAGAATACATAGAAATCTACAAAATCCACCAAGAAGTAATCAATGAACATCTAAACTGCAAATTTGAAAGCATCCTCACCCCGATAAGATTATTGCATAAAGAACACCGCAAAGAGAAAAGCGACAACAATGGGAGAACAGATCAAACCGATAGCAACGCCACAATCCAATCGAAACTGACAAGCAGTCCGACGAAGAATGGGCATCTAAAAAACGTCACTAAAGTAAAATGAGTGTCTCCGGCGGAGGGATATTTATTTATCAAAATGAACCACACTCATAAACAACCACTTCCAAGACAGAAAAGAAATAGTTCCAAAATTAAAGTAAGCTCCTTCCAAAATTAAAACAAACGCAAACCCGAAAGTTTAAATCTTCCCATCCTGAAATCAAACAAACTCTTCCCAATATTAAAAGAAGCTTCTCCTAAAATAAAGGAAATCTACTTAAAATGAAACAAGCTCATCTTAAAATAATACCCTTCGCAACATTAACACATATTTTCTAAAATTAAAATATTATGCTTCTTCCCAATCAAAATAAATATGCTGAATTAATATAAACCCCATCGCAATTCAAAAAGAGTCCTCATTAAAATTAAAATGAATCCCTCTGAAATGAAAACAAACACCACCTGAACAAAAAAATAGAATCCGTTCTAATAGTATTTTCATATTTTTAGGCCTCACATTCTATATTCAAACACATCTTTAAAAAATCTTACTTCAATTTCTGCATAAGCTTGGCCTCTATCAACATGTCCACCATCGTCAACCAAAAATCCAATCAATTTTCCCGCCGATGGTGATCTCAACAAAGTTGGATCATTTTCCTTCTCAAACACACAAGTTTGATTACCTGAAAATCGAATTATTAAGTACATAATTTAAAGGCAAAAAAATAAATTAATTGCCTATGACAATTCTGTAGCGATCAACCTCTTCTTTCATATAAGTTGTAAAAGAGGCACCATCTACCGATAGTAAAATACCACCATCATTCAAACGATGCAAGTCGATCTCTTTGAAAGATCCATTCATAACAAGAAAATATGAATGAAGGCCACTTTTCGCTGCTTGAATTTTATATTTGTGCCTAAAAATTGTTGAATACGTCAGCTTTTATCTTACGAGGATTTATCTTACAGAAAAAGATATTTTTAAATACCCTTCATGGACTAATTCAATATCAACAATATTATTCAATGTATTTGTGCCCTGAATTTGACCTCGCTCCAACGAAGTCTGGAATTCCTGAAACGCTGTACTAATCGTTTTGTCGGCTATATGCAACGAACCGCAAATAACACCCAACATAATATCCGGTTTTTCAGCTTGCATACGTTCCGATATTAAAATATCCAACCATGCTGTATCGATCGTATTTTCTTGAAAACTCTTTGTTTCTAGCAATGTAATTAAATATTCAACAGTTGTTCTGAAAAAAAAAAATTCTAAGATTGTCATCGAAATTGACGAATCACGTAAACTTTTAAGAAATATTACCTAAAATCACCTCGGATGCTTAATTCTTTCAATGCAATGACTAGATTTTCACGTGCCTGTTCTCTATTTTCGCCCCAACTGAAGCAATGACCAAATTGCGAATCAGCAAATTCATGAAGGCCTCCAGAAGCGGCCACGGAGAAATAACCCCAAACATTCTTAGAAGATCTGTAAAGTAAACGTGTAAGAGACATAGGATATACAGAGATGTTAAATTCCTCTGACAATCTTCAATCTTGTACTAAATATGTATTTTATAGTTACAATAATATTTTTCAAATAAAACATTTCTTATCTTAGATAGACTTCGTATCTTATATAGACTTCTAAGTTTAAATATAACACCTAATTTTTATTTTATTCATTTGAAAGTGCTTTGCAAGACGATTAAGTACAACAACAAAGATTGCCAGATGTATGGGAGCTTATGTATATAAAATTTCAAAATTTAATAATAAGTTGTTTTGAGGCAAAACCATGTTTAAAGATAATTATGTTGATTAAAAGAAAACCAAAAATCGCGATGTCGGAAAATCGCGTTACCCCTGTGCCTCTCCCCTATGGGTCTGTAGGAGAGTGCAAGGGACCTGTAATCTCTAGTTACTATGTCTAATACTAGATGTCACGCATTCTTTTTAGCTTCTTTCTAGCTTCTTTCTAGCTTTTCCCAATCTGTCGTATCAGTGATAGTCAACCATTGGATAGTGATTGCTGACTATCCAATGGTAGGTTATCGCTGTACACACAGATACGTTATTCTTTACTTGCGTTATGAGAACAAAATGTAAGTACATATTAGTATTTTTCATTATTACATTAGTCGTAATTGAGGTTCCAATGTTCTACACCTCATCAGCTTGGTACCAGTAGATCTGAGTGTTGGAAAATCGCAAAATGCATCTTACAGAGGATGAAATATGCTCTAGAATTCTAGAAGAAATTCTGTTATATAAAAATGCAATCCAGCGGCTGGAAAATTAAATGACAAAAATCAGAGCTAAAGAAAGACCTGGCCAAACCGGGGCAACAATAGAAACCAGGAACAGATTTGAGATACTGAAAAGCCAAGAACAGGAAATCGCGAAATGAGGACGGGTCATCAACTATGACAGGAGCGAATTCAGATAACTCTTCGACTCGGAGTGAGACAGTGTATATAGCATTTGACTCTTCAACTTCCAAACTATGTAGAAACCAAAGCAAAGGACATGACAACGGTCCAATGGATGTAGATAACTCAAGCATCATATTACGTCCCAAAAAATCTCAATCAGCGAATAACGCCGAGGAACACAACCAATCAATTCGAGAAAACCACCGCCAATAGTTCTAAACAATACAAATATATAAAACAGTGTGCGGGTGAAAACGAGGTTAAAATGCTAAATGCAATTTCGATAGTAGATGGAATGAAGTTATTCATGGAAAACTCAGACGATTTTAGGAAACTAAGAAGAATCTTAGAAATGGCTGAGAAAACATACCACACATATCAATTGTCGAAGGAAAAAGATCTAAAGGCGGTGCTTCGTGGAATTTTCCAATGCACTGAAGTAAAAGATATTGAAAAATACTTAAAAAGCAAGAGTATCAAATTTAACTGGATTAAAAGGATGGGAGAACCCGAAAAAAAAACTTTCCTATAGTGTTGGTCAACACAGAACACAGAAAGGTCCTCAGAAATCAAAAAATTATTCGATATAAAGGATGTAATGAATGTTCGAATCAGCACGGAACCAAAACGTCGCCCTACTAGCACCATCCTATGTTTTCGGTGTCAGAAATTTGAACATGTGCAGTGTCGGTGCACCGCAAGTTATGTCTGTTTAAATGTGTTCAAGGACACCGTTCAAGGACAATGCTCAATACAAAAACAGGAAACCCCCAAATGTGCGAATGGCGGCGGCGATCATGTAGCATTATATAGAGAATGTGCAAAATAATCCAGATCACGAGAGAAAAAGAAGAGCAAAAAAGACAAAGAATTGTAACAACTCGAAGAGTAGAAAACGTAAGCTACTCCAAAAGAGGACTCACGTCTAAGATTAAATCTATTACTAACTCAATAACACAACTATTGAATGGGAAGTAAAACAGAAATAAAGGTTTACACATGGTATGCTAATGGAGTGTCAAATAATATCCAAGAACTTCAAAGATTCCTCACAATGAAGTATTAATTTTATTACTAACAGAAACGCGCCTGAAATCGAATAAAATTTTTTTACCAAGCTGGATAACAATAAGGCAAGATAGAATAGGCCGCAAAGGTAGAGGAGTAGCGATCCTAGCCAAAAATTCGCTAACAATCCATAATATAGAATTGAGCACTTCAGATATTGAAACGCTAGCAATACAAACAGAATTTTTTTAAGAAAATATAACATTTGCTGCATGTTTCTATCGACCAAACTATACACCAACAAAAGTGGACATAATCCAAATAGCACAGCAACAAGGCCCAACAATTATGGCCCAGTCATTTTAATGCAAAACACCTCACGTGGAACAGTCGGATTAAAAACAAGACAAGAGAAAAACTGTTTTAAATCAGCAAGAAAATGGATAAGCTTAAAATTTACGACCCAGTTGATGAAACAACAATCCCAATGATTAGTGGCAAAAGAGGTCTTGGATATATTCATAACCTACAAACTGAAAAACAAATCGAAGTTCAGACCAAATTCGCATTAAATTCAGACCATTTTCCGGTTTTAGCAAAGATTGGTAATTTCCAAACACAAAACAAATCTCCGAAAAGCTCCACAAAGATAATTTCCAGAGCAGCGCAGAAGAAAATCCGCAATCAAAGGAAGGAATTGACAAGGCGGTTAAACACCTGACAACACGGAAATTCAAAGAAGCTTAGAAGAAAGTAAATACATAAAGTACTTAATATATCCCTGGGAGCTAAACAGAGAAGAAAAAGAGCTCATCAAAGAAAAGAACAACAAGAAAAAACAATACAAGAAAACTAGACATCTGCATGACCTCCCACGTCTCAAAAAGCTTCAGGTAAAGGTCGCTCAAATGTTGAATTTAAAATTCAAAAAAACAAACAACAAAAATAACGCAAAAAATCAGATCAGACGTCGAGAGAACCTGGCGATGGCCAAAGCGAATAAGTTGTACTATTTACTAAAACAAGACTCTACACTACCGATAAACTTTAGAATAAAACTTCTGAACACGGTACTGATCCCAACACTAAATTATGGATGTGATATTTAGGCCAACGAAGAAACTAAAAACTTGAACAGAATCTCTATTGCTCACAACAAACTACTAAGGAAAACAATAGATGCGCCTTGGTATATCAGGAGTAATCAACTAATGAATGAATGAAAGGCCATGGACCTCATAGAACTAACCAAGCAGAGTCGCGAAAACATGATAACCAGACTATTGGATCATTCGGACATCAAAATACAACTAGGGAGACACATGAGTCTGAGTCTTTCAGGATTTTTAGCCAAATAAAAACCTGAAAGAAAACAGGTACCTTAAAGCAAAATAAAATAAACAAACCAAAAAAAACCGGGTTGGCCGATACAATCCATAGGAAGTCAATCACCCACTTATAGCCAAAGAGCCTCAGAATTCGTTCAAGGAAGTTAAAAAAAAGCGTCGTGCATTCAATGATTTGGAATGTGACAATTCGAACGATATCGATTTTGAACCACAAGTTATTCAAGGAGATGAACACTACAGTGACCCCGAGGAAGAGTTAAATCTTGAAATTGACGATTACGTGATGACGAGGGATAGCTTTTCGTAGCCGTTGCTGTTTTATAAAGTACATGCTCCAAAAACCGGCCAAGTCTACCATCTGCTTAAAGGGGTAATTTTTGTGACCCCCTTGCTAGAACAAATTTCTTATTTATACTTCGATTCATCGATCCCATTTACTCAAGAGGAACAATTTGGTCCTCTTGGTGTTTATCCGTCTATTATAGATTCAACTGGAGTCTCTCTCGCACTTGCTTAAGGTAGTTTGTGTTATGACCCCCCTACACCATAAGATTTTCCTATATACGTTTTGCTTCTAAATACCTATGTACGTCCTTGATCTATAGGATTTATCTATATATAATTTGCTTCGTTTGCCATCTGCTTAAGGGCTCATGGTTTGAAAATTTCTCTGATTGCCGAAAACTTCGGCAATCATTTATTTGAATGCGATGACTCCTCGACTTAGGTCTCACTCGTTACCAAAAAAGCATAAAGTTGTTTTAGTCTTGTCAACATGTCACGACCAAAACCAAGTAGATGATAAAACCGAAAAACCAGTTCATATAATGGATTATAACACCACAAAAGATGGCGTCGTCGATACAATTAATCTTATGTGCTCAAGGATTTCCACATCAAGAAGACATTGCTGGGATAAACTGCATGAGAATTTGGAAACCTTTGTGAGACGTAACTATCTTTCTAGCCTGGCTATGGAACTAATCGAAGGAAACTTGAAGGAACGAGCATAATAAATTCGTTCCCTTCCTAAAGACTGGAGTCTTTTTCTTAGTACCTATCAAGAAGATCGAACCATAGCAAATCAAAATGAGGTGATTTCAAATAAACGACGCTTTTGTTATATTTGTGGTTCTAGAAAAAATAACATAACTCGACTAACATACAATTCTTGTAATAAAAGTGTTTGTCAAAAACATTCTTTACAGACTACATGCTGATGTGATAACTGTAACGATTTATTTAATTCAAATGAAGATGAAATGAAGGACTAAGATGGACTATGGAAGTTCTAAATTATAGAATAGTTTTGATACTATATTATTTTAATATATTTTTCCATCGTTAAATGTTGTTTTTTATCAAATTTATACTAACTTCATATCAAATTGAGACAAAAGCTCTTGAATACGGAGACGGTAAGCTACCGTTGTGCGTCCGCATGTGCTACACAAGGGGCGGGTTCTTATTAATGAAATAATAAAAGATGTCATATGTTTACCTAAAGTTAAGCTCTTGAACTGTTCCCGAACTGGGTTTGAAACCTTCATCAGGATTCTCCGAAGTGATACGTGCTGCTATTACATGGCCCCAAGGTTGAGGTTTATGTCGCGGTGCATCGAAATCAATCTCAGTAATGCCCCAAGGCGATTCACCGTATAATAAACGAATATCTTTGATATAATGCAGTGGTAAACCCATAGCAATCTAAAATGAAACATTTTTGATGTTAAACATTCTCGTTAACAGAGACATTATAAATAAAGAATCTTTATTTGGCATAATTTTTCAACATAATACATAGCAATAATAATTAATAATAGCACACCTACAATAAACTTTAATATTCCCCCGCAATTACTTGAACTCAATTCATGTGTAATCAAATCACAAACAAATACTTAAGTAAATACATAACTATTGACTTCACTAACTACTTACTAACGATATACATATATCCAAATAACCTAAATAAAAGAAATAGAAGGATAGACTTTACTCCCTATCTCCATTTATCCTGACTTCCTTTATCCCCTCTACATTCATCCCCATACTTCTCTTTTTCCATTATCATTTTCTAGTACTCATTTTTCCTATATCTCCTCCATCCCCCTAACCCTTATCCTCATTCTTCTTTCCCTTCATCTTCTTTTATTAGCTCCATCTAAATTATCTTCATTATTGTAAGTCCCTTCCCTTGGTTTCCCAAACTTACCCTGCAGTTTTCCCCTCCTTTTTCTTATCACTCCACTTTATTCCTCCACATTCTTTTATCCAATTACTCCATTTTTCCTCCTCCCAGCTACATATTTTACACATTCTCTCTTCCTCATTCAACCAGTACTTATTTCCATCCTCTTCATTCCCACATCTAAACCATGCAATTAACATTTTATCATCCATACTTAAAC
>WYDF02259913.1:0-19392 GCA_009867245.2 Adranes taylori
AGGAAGTTTTTTCTAATAAGATTGTTGTTACGTTCAGTTTTTAGTTTTTTAGAGTGCCCTCTAGTAATGATATTTTCATACATTTTTATTTCATATTTTTATATACAGGCTGTTTTTTGTTTTGGAAATTTTGCGATTCATTTACTTCAGACCGACTATAGTACTACATTAAATATCTCGGCTCCTATGAATGTTGAAAAAATAAAACTAGGAAAACAAGTGTAAGACCCAGGGACCTTAATTTTACGCAAAGAGGACACGAAGAAAAAGTGGCTCAAAAACGGTAGTGGGAAAACTTAAGTCAAAAGCGGCAACAAACCGCACCAAAGCGGACGAATTTATGAGGCCAAAGCACGCCAGACTGCTATTTTAGAAATTAGGTGGATAGAAAGTCAAGAGAGGTCGTAGGCCATGCCAAACCGGACCATGCCATTCGCGGACAGCTGCGCCGTGGGCAAATACTGGGAAAATGTTAGTCAAGAGCGGCCGTAGGCCACGGAAAAGGAGCGGGAGATCCATGGGTAGGCGATTTATAGGTTAGACTAATATTTAATTAGGTTAGACTAATGTTGTTTAATTTACCCTAAACACTATTATGCTAATTGTATTTAGTAAACGACTTCAAAGATGACAGTGAAAACTAAAAGGTTCAACTTTCGTTTTATGCAAGATGTAACAAACATAGGACTTCCATTATATGAAAGATGAGGTGGCGATCGCGTGCACGAATTTTTGTTTATCAACTCTTATTCGATCATATTTATGGCACAGAACAGACTATGAGAGTATTTCATTAATTAAAAATTGAACAACAATAAGGCAAAGTTATTCATCATAAAACAAAGTTATTTTACCCAAAAGAAAAGCATTAATTAAAATATAGAAAAACAAAGATAAACGAAGCTAGGAGAGTTTGCCTAGGAGAGTTTCAGGACTGAAGATTTTATTCCTTCTTCAACATTATTTCCTTTTTTGTCCACTTGTTCCTCGACTTCATCTCCTCCCTCATCGTCCTCCCATCTAGTCGTTAAGATTTGGTCCTCCAATATGTCAATCTCAGGAATGGTGAGTAATTATGGCTATCTTCTACCCGTTATATCTAATTATACTTACATTAAATTCGATCTTGCATTTAAAAGTCGGATTTGACTAAACGAGGTCAAAAATTAATTCAATTTAAACAGGCTGAAGCCAATTCATCGAAACAAAGAAGTTTGAGTGTTTAAAGAAATCAGAGTACTACCAGGTAATAATAATCAAATTTTCTTCACATTAGCCTCCATATTTCAAGGCTTCACTTTTTGCCGACCTCTAGTAAATCTCACATTTCACATCGCAAACTAATTTCCTATACAGTATAGGCGAGCTTTAAATTAAATTCCATAGTGGCAGAATAATGTGCATATTAGGACTTAGCATGCAGCTACTAAGTCTGCATTTGTACTTTCTTAATATCAAATAGCATTCAAGTTTCTATGGCATAGTTTCAATGCAATATTTACAAAGTCGAGTGTTTTAACTAGGAAGTTATGGAATTGACGTTTAATTCAATTTTTTATGTGTTTAGCTATTAAATTGCGAAATTTGCAATTTACTAATGACATATTTCGGATCTAAGCAAAATTAAAATTATAATAAATAATGGAACCACAGCAATAAGTGGCTTATCACTCTTATCCAACAAATATTTTAGCCCTTAAATGCATTTTTGAATTATCTAGAAAATGAATAAAATTAAATATCTGAGAAAGAAAAATTTATTTTATGCAAACAAGATGTTTGTTGCCAAATAGCTGCATCATGTATTTAAAAAGTATACCAAGTAATTATTGCATATACTTTTAAAGCAGTTGTTTGTTTTATTTAAATAAAGCAACAACATTTTTCGCATTTAGTATGGGTAAATCCTTTACAATTTAGGTATTTACATTTTATTTTATTATCCACACGTAAAGGCCAAATTGGTATTTTCGAACATCTCGTGGCGGAACATGTTGTGTGGGTCCTTTTTTTTTGTTAAATATCTACTTCAATCACACTTGATCGACCCCGTTTGGTCGATGTCGATGAAGTGTTTATTTTACTTAAGCAGTGTGCTACCTCTGCTCTAAATTTGGCCTCCTCCAGAATTTTGGAATCTATGGTACCATTTTGTTTGAGCATCCCCTAGTTGAATAACGAAACATTTACCATTGTCAAGTGAAGGATATGATAAAATATTCTGTATGCCATTTCCTGCTCTTTATAGTTATACAAAAAGTTGGTTAATAATAATTATAACTTACTCTCTTGCGGCTCGTAATTAAAGGGTATTCTAATTACTATGGAGCTATCGCTAGATCAACGTGGTTTGAGTGAAACGCACAGTTTAATGCTAACTAGATAAATCTCACTTTATTGTAAAACGTTATCAGTTATTATAGTAAACTTAACAATAAAAGTATACGTGATATTTAACTAAATAAGTGAAAAGTGTATAGTGTACCTTTTGATATAGCACACGCATTAATTATAATACGAATTGACATTGAATATGATGATATGAACGTACTATATGTTTTGAATACTGACATATAGCTAATTTGATTTTCTAAATATCTTTTGATAATGAATTTAATTATATATTTTTTAAGATGCAATCTTCAACAATAGAAAATAATAGATGTCTTATGACACCTTCGTACTTGATCCTGTACAAATAAGAATGGTTTTCTTTATTAAATGGGATACAGGACCAAGTACATAGAATTGTATTTTCCTTTTCTTTATGATTTTTACAATTCTGATTCTTTGCTTGTTACGTGATCTGTTTAAAGGATTCCATTATTGAAATGAACTAGCGTAACAAGCATATAATTTAGATTTACATAGAATGTGAATTTTATTCCTGCGAAATACCAGGGAGCATAAGAACCGTGATTCATATTCTCCAGACATTGCATTAACTCTTCTAAAATGATATTGATTTATAAATCATCAATATCTTGTGTACACCGTTAAGCGGAAGTATTTTCGAGAATGATTCTCTCATCCTTAAAATACCTCCTTTATGTATGCTTTATGGCTGTGCTTAATAATATACTGAACAATTATGTTTTAATAAAAAAAATTTAAATATCTACATAGTTTTTGCACTGTTCATAGTTGAACAATAATAATGTTGTACTGTTACATGAGACTAAAAGATCTACTTTACACATATGACGGTTGTATTCCTGAATTCCGTATGAACAATATACTTCGACTATTTTTTTGTTTTCAATCGTATTGTCACGTAGTACTTTGGGGGATGACTTTGCTTCCAACATCACTGGCAAGAGAGAATCCTTTTAACGGAGTACGCAGCGATTCTCACCTACACAAGGAGATCTTCTGGTACAATGACTCGAAAATGCTATACAGTGTAATACCCACTATCATTTGCCTACTACGAAATGAGGTTATAATTCCCAGTTCCCTACACTGTTCAGAATAACACACAAGAATTTCATCTGATTCAGTCAACCGAAATTATAATTTAACTACAACAATGTCGCACAGCCCTAGCATCTACCAACCATCTTTCTTAGTTAAGACTGTTTGAATGAAACATGCATAAATTCAACTGAATGCATTATTAAATATTTGCTTAATGCATGCAAATATAAAATAAGTATGCGTACATCCAAAATAAATAAAGCCTCTTCAAAATAATATTCGTATTCAATTAGTACTTGCAAATATATTAATAAACATTCGGGTTTCGATAAATAATTTTCCTAATTATTTATAAAATTATTTTATGTACAGATTTGTTGTTCCTACCATCACAAACATATTTTAGAATTACACATCGTTACCTTATTAATGCATTTCAATTTATTTTCACTAAATAGAATTGTGGAATAATTTTATTAATTTATTTCATGTAAAGTATTTAAACTTAAAAAGTATTAATTATTTAGTATCAAATAATGTATTCTACTATTCCTAATTCCTAATTTATGCTTGATTTAACTTAGAATAAAATATAATTTAATTTAATTCATGATTTTATTTTAAAAACGCTGATTGACAAAGAATCACCCTACAACTTAAAACTTTTTATTACCCAGTGTTTTTTTCAGAGATAGATGTGTCTTTTATTCATTTCTTTGTTCAAATTTAGATAGTCTAGAAGTGGTCTTATTTGGTGAAGCCTATCTAGCACTAGTTCATCTCGTGCTACAAATTTAGAATTGTCAGTGAAATAAATATACCAACGCGTTTTCTCAAATTTTTGTACTGACATCGTGATATTTATTGGAGTAAGTCACATTTCATCACTCCATTAAGACCATTTGTTAAACATATAATACTAGTGATATGTACATAACAGTTCCTATATATTGTTTTATGTCGGAAGCACTAAATGCGATTGGTTTTTCTGGGATTTTTGTACATGATACAAATTAGTTTTCTGAACAAAATTCGTTATCAAATCTTCAGAGAAAAAATAAATAAAAAAACGATATGGAGTTTCTATAACTTATATTTCAGAATTTCCATGAAAACGTAACTAATCTTCATTTAGTTGCAAATGCTTTTGCTTCAAAAAGAATGTTCCTTATTTTGGTTTCACTTGCAGTCGCAGATACGATGTGGACACACTACGATAAAGCTGTGGGTCTCCTCATGAATAATATGTTATACTTTATTATTTTCTTTGGTTATTTTGGAAGTAATGGCTGGTGTACAGATGTGAGTACGCATATTGTATTATAAATTTTGATTTAAGGAACAGAAACACCTAAAGCTCTTTTGAGTTCATTCTGTGTAAATAATTTTTTTCAATGTAACTAAGTTTCATTTAATAATAAGCTAACAATTAATTAAGCTTAATTTAAATGTTGCCCAATAGTTTTTATATTTATCTACGTAATGAAAATAAGGTGTACCGGTGGCAAAGAAACTTTTACGATAGTCAAATAAATCATAACCACACTATATTTTGTTATATTGTGAGTCCGCACATCTTTTATTAATTACTATTAAAATATTATTATTATATGTTGCTTGGTCGTTATTTTAGTTATTTTCAACGAGGAAATAACTAATAAGTAACGTTGTACGAATTATGTTGTGTCCCGAATTATGTTGTGTCCCCGTAAGTAACGAATTATGTTGTGTCCCTATTAACATTTATGCATATGAAATAATTCTTAACCAGAATATGTTTTATTATTTGACAAACTTTATAAACCCAATGTAATTGTTATTGCATCGAAAATAAACTACTTGGTGATTAATAGAGATTTTAAAATGAATTATGTTTTATATGAATTGTATCTGATTAATTCATGGGCCATATTTACTTTATTAAGATTGAGTTCTGGTTTGAATCTAGTAAGGTTTCAAGTAATTATTGTTTAATTGTCAATTATATTAATTGACGGCCTAAATAAATTATTATTGTTTGCTCTACCATTCCCGGTTGAAATGAATGTGTTTTAACAGGAACTGACATGTTAAAGCTAACTCAATTCCATTTCACAAATTTCAACGTAATAATATATACTTCAAAATTTTCTACATCATAATGACAAAAAAACAATAAAATAAAATTGTACAAATGGTTCACAAAAATTTATACGAATGTACAATGAAGTCAAATTATAGATTATTATATTACAAAAAGTAATACTATAATTACAACTCATCACTTAAGAAATACAAATCCTGGTTGATATCAAGAATAACTTTAATCACGAAAATAACATTTTATATACTACAAAAATTCAAAGCAAGAACCTTTACTTGACGAAAAGCGTATTCTATATCACACCACATGCCGCGTAGCTTAAGAAAATATATACCCAGCCAGCCAATACGTAGCCAATTGACACTACGTACGTATTGTATCTTAAGAGCCAAACTTTATCAAAATCAAAACGGCATCATAATACATTTAAGAGTTAAAATAAATTTCAATGGTAACGATTCTATTCTATAATTCTGTGTATTTTAAATTTTGCCCCACAATGGATTGCAAATATAGGAATGTACTTTTTTCAGATTGTTGGTATTTTGAAAAGAAAACAGCTCGAAATCATAGAAAACCAATGGGAAAATATGGAGATTATGCTTGTGATTCACCATGGGCATTAATTGAATTAGCAGCGAAGACAATGTACTCAAGACAATGGGATAAAGTAGATTTTGTCATCTGGACAGGGTAAGAATTATTATCTAAGAATAGTATTAAAGCGTTAAGAACCATATACCCTAGGCAGTGGCGTAACGAGGGGTGGGTGCAAGGGAGCATATGTACCCCACCCCCCTGAACAAGAATGATTTATAATATTTTACCAGTTTTATTTATTTTATACAAGGTGAAATTTCACGGAGTAGTCACAGCAATTTAAAGATGATGCTTCTTTTATATAAAAAAAACACAAATGAAATAATACTGAAAATAAAATGGATTATATTTAAAAAAATAAATTCACGTATAAGGTAACGTAACGTATAACCAACCGACAGTTTCATCGTTGTAATATCAGTTCGGGCTCACAGTCTCCGGAAGAATATTTTAGAATATCATTATTTCTTACATTTCTAGTTTCAATTATTAATCAATTAAAAGAAAAATTTTTAGAACATGACACTTTAGGAATCTTTTAAATTTTATTACCGGGTAGAAACAACATTGACTATGAAACTAAATTAGAATTATTATTGAATAGATATGAGTATGATTTAAGTAAATGCAAGTTAAATACTATAATAGCAGAATATGAAGTATGGCAAGAAAATATGATTCAATTGTACGTCTTAAAGATACAAATCTACTGCAGTGTATACAAGATTGTAACAAGAAAACTTCCCTAATATTTTTAAACTTTTAAAAATTCTAGCTACCCTTCCAAATACTTTCCACCCTTCATTAAAAATTTCTGGTTGCGCCACTGACCCTAGATCAGAGTTTTGCAATCTGTTTTGTCTCCCCAGGTTATAATTATATATTTTTATGGCACCCTTAACCTAACTTGCGATCGTAAGTATGTCGCGGGTTAAGGCGGATCGCAAGCGGAGATCTGTCTGAACATGCCGGGAACAACGATCGAATGGGTGCATTAGTGACTTCATTGATGCGTGAAGTAATGAAATGAATTAGTAACTTAGATTTACTTCGTTAAATGGATTTTTCTTACAAACATGCAAACGCACCCCCACCCCCTCGGAACGATCACACTATTCCTCCCGGGGGAAGCATGTCCCACTGGTTGGTAAGTCCAGTCTTAGATACACATGATCATTTGAAGCTCCTCCAGGCTCTGACAGCTACAGTTTACTGCGTAAACAAACATAGTAACATTTTATTAGATAAAAATTTTAATTCATAATATTATACTAGTGTTTTAATACATTTTTCTATCGTTTATCAAATTGATTCCAATTTTTTTGGTAGAAACATTTTGAATTAAGGTTAATTGGGGACGGGAGAAGTCGTTGATTTATCCAAGAGTTTACTTATTTGATGATTTTAGTTTTTCCAGCCGCAGTTTGGACCTCTTCTCACTATCGTTATTTACTTAACTACGTAGCTTCTATTGTTTCATTACACCAACTTCTTTTTGAACGTTCTTTTAATTTTTGCTATTACACTGATTTATAATATCACAGTAAAATAATTATCAAGTAACCAGAGTATCATCGTTTTGATAAATCAATTCTCTTCCCCGTTAAAACTTTTCTCTCTCCAACTTTAGAAGTAATGGAGAGGCGGTTGAAAAATAAAGAAATTTTAAAATTTTGCATAATTTATAATGCATGGACCAAATTAAAAGTTAGCAGCAAAGTTGGTCTAGCATTTACATCTACAATGCATTCATTTAACAAAAGAGATTTTTTAATGAACTTATAAATAGACTAACGGAACATATATGTAATCTTGGCACATAATGTTTTACTTTCACTCCTCCAATAATTTTCTTGATATTCGTCGACATAAATAAATAACCCATTATAGTACAATAAAACAATAATAAGTAAGTAGTAAATAATAAGTAGTATAATAATAAGACTATTGCAATGCTCATGCAAATAATCCGCCTCACGAAAAAGAATCGCTGGTGATTGCAAAGTGCAATTCTTTTACTGATCAATAGAAAAAATCATGACAGACATCCTAGGGAGTTTACACAGGAAATTTTTCTCGAAATGCAATCAAGTTAGTGATTAAAATATACCTATGAAAGATAATATATTATTGTTTGTCCACTTTCTCGCAGAAAAAAATGTTTTGATGTTGAGAATGATCAATAAATTAACTAATTAATATAATGATTGAAATTAATTTAATCATTTGTGTCTTTAAAAAAATTACCACACTCAGGAATCAAATCCGAGCCTCCCGATTGCCGGGCAGGTGTTCAGACTACTAAACTAAGCGGGTGAGGATTTCAAAGAACAAACAATTTCTGTATGTTAGTGGAAAACGTTATGTCGTCTTTATTCATGTATTTTAGCGAACATTTTCGGGAACTAGGCCCATTTTCAACCTAAAAACTATTCACAACGTTAAATACTCATTTTTAAAGTTCAACGATATATATCTTTAACACATTTAATATTAAATTTCTTTACCTAAAGTTTGAGTAACGACCGTCTATGTCTACATTTTGTCGAGGAATATCACTAAAAATGAGGAATATCACTAAAAATGAAACGTAATAGAAATATTAGTAGATTTCAATATCAATCAATAAACAACCTAATAACCAAATTGTTTCAACATAAAAGAAATTTCTTAATGACTATACCAAAAACCACTTATAGAATCATCTGATTCTTCAATCTACTATTTATGCATTTCTAAGGAATCCATCATATCATAACTGGAAAAAAGTTCATTGATTATGGATAATCTTCCAATGGAATCATTTATCCACAATAAAGAGGACAGCGCCACAACTTTAGGAAAGCCCTTACCCTATGATGACGTTATAAAACGTTCTACACCAATGACACACACCTTTTCTATTCATGAAACTAAGAAACTTCATACTAATAAAGAATTAAATATTCGATGATGTCTCTTCGATGGATTTGGAAAGATTTTCAACACCACAATTGATAAAGTCTGATTTAGTTTCTCACAATAAAAACTATTTAATTCAGTCAACTATTTCTCCAGACCATATATATATAACAATGTCTCTACGTCAAAACTGGAAAATAGTTACTTTTAGAGGCTAGTATTGTATATGCATATATACGTTTGTTGAAATTGGTTGTTAATTTATTCGAAAACTGCTTATAGACGTTTTTAAAGATAATCAAATTAATTAAAAATCTAGGCAAGGGTAGATGCGCACATTTGTGGCATTTGGTGGGACCACCTAGACTGTTTAAATAGAGTTAAAACCTTCTATATAATGTGCATATGTAGCATTTAATGACTACGTTATTATTCAATATTTGATATTTAAATGCAGTTTAAGAAGCCACTAACGGTGCAACAATTTATCAAGATGGAGAAAAATCCAAACAATTCGGTATTTATGTTTGTTCTAGGGCTTATAACCTTAATTAACTCACCCTATCCATCCCTTCATTAAATCATCTCTAGTAATAGTTAATCAACAAACGTATATAGCATATATACGTTTGTTGAAATTGGTTGTTAATTTATTCGAAAACTGCTTATAGAAGTTGTTTTTGAAGTTCTGAAGTTGTTTCTAAACAGGATGAAATTGAGTTATTATAACTGGGTTTAAAGTTTAGTTCAATACAGGATGTGAATAACGACATGATTAAAAATCTATCAATTGACTGTGAAAATGTTATTGGGAATTCAAAATCAAACAATCCAAATTTAATTAGAGAACATAGTTTAAATATATTCAATAAATACAATGAAAACAGAAAAATAACAAAATTACAAAATATACAGCTATTATCAAAAAAACCAAAGATTAAAATAATGATCTTGTGATTGGTAAAGCCTATAAAGGGAACTGCATTGTCATGTTGTCCAAACAATATTACATTGAAAAGTCTCTGAATTCCTAAATAAGAATAATGTTCTAACTTGCACGAACTCTTATGTTCAAGACTTTATAAAAGAATTTACAAGGTTACCTGTGAACTTCCGTTATAAGGTATGTCAAATGACTAACATGAATCCAACATTTCCATGTTCATATGGACTTTATAAAATCCACAAGAGGATAAACTCTCCGTTAGCTACACCAATTCCTACGTTCATAAAGCATCTGTGTTTCTGGACCATTAGTTGAAGAATCACTTGTCTTTAGAACATAAACATAGTATTTCTAACACTTCCCAATTCATCTCTTCCGTCAAAAATATTAGTCTTTCTCAGGAGTATTTAATAATTTCATTTGATGTGACCAACTTATATACATCGGTACATATTACCGACTCTCTTAATATTGTAGAACAAAAATTAGTTGATAATAACATAAATTTAGACACCAATGTAGATATCTTCGATATTCTCAATACTTGTCTTAAACAGAATTTCATTAAATTCAATAATAATATCTATATGTCCTCCAATTGTCTTGCTATGGGATTCCCCTTAAGTCCGATTCTTGCAAACCAGTTTATGGATTTATTAGAAACAAAATTCCTTAATATTGAAGATCCTCTGATTAAAAAGATCTAATTTTTGAAAAGATACGTAGATTATGTCTGTTGTATCATTGAAGGAAACTCATATGATGTCACGGAAATTCGGAATATTCTAAATGCCCAACATTCGAAAATTAATTTCAATCAAAAGATTGAATTAAATAGAGCATTCATTTTCTAGATCTTATTATATTTAAATCCAATGATGGATTAAAATTAAAATATATCGCAAACCTATTCCCACTGATGCATAGATGCAGCAATGAGGTTTGCATAGATGCAAGCATAGATGCAGTGTAAAAATAGTTTGTTCTCACAAGTGCCACAACGAATCATTATGCCACTTCTAAATTAAATTCTGCCAAGTCAGTATATTGTAAAACAAAAATTCTCTGTAAAGAACAGGCAGGTATATAGCTAAATTCCAATAGCTATTTTCAGCCTAATCTCTTAATATTTATTATCTTTCATGTCTACTTTCATCTTTACATATTTTCTAACTCCCGTAGCCCATTCACCGTGTCTTAGAGCACGAGGCTATCTCACCGACGAACCAATCGCCAACACCTTCATTAACAAATCGACGCCACCAGACAACCAATTCGCTTTTCGTAACCAACATTTGTAGACCGTCTCCATTCGCTCACTTCGTTCGTCAACGTCCTACCGTTCCCTCCGACGTACGAACATCGCCAGCTCACGAACCGAACCGTTATGTTCTGAGAAATCACCGATTTCTCTGAGCTATCAATAATTTGTATTATAAGCTTTCTTTAACTCGGCGTTTCATAGGTTACATACCGTTCCACTTTCATATAATAATTTTGTTTTCGTACTGCGTACAATTCTACAAATCGCGCTGAATAACAATTATTTATGAAACCAAGTTTGTTAAGAAATGCTGTAATCAAAAACAAATTGTTTGGAAAAACGTGTTAGAAATAAAAAGTTAATAATTTCTTTTTCCACTCCAAAGAACTTAAGTACTATATTTGTGAACTATGAAGATCAAATTTGACCATTCCATAAAAGTGGAAATTTTCTGAATTTCAAGTTCTTGTGGAAAAGAATGCATTGGTCAATTAGATAGATAACTTATCACCAGGATAAAGGAATATGTGAAAAGTATTGTACACAATAAAAGAAATTGCAATTTTGCTGTTCATGTTAATGAATTTAATGATCCTGAACATCAATTTGATATGGAGACTAATTGTAAATTTCTTCACTTCATGAACAAGGGATAAATAATGAACATACCGGAGAACCTAGAAATAACAGTTCCTAAAAATCTTTCTACAATTTGACATGTGACTCAATTTTAAATCATGATATACTGTATTATTATCAAGCAAAGAAATTTATTATTAACAATGTTAAATATATATATATATCGTTGAACTTTAAAAATGAGTCTTCAACATTGTCAAGGTTTTAGCTTGTAAAAAGGCCTAATTCCCCAAAACGTTCCTTAAAATGAAAATCAATATACACGTGGATGAAGACGACATAACTTTTTCTATTAATTTAATTGAAATTGTCCACCATACTATAAATAATCTATTTTTTGTATGTATCACAAGTTTTGTAGTTACCAACGCCGTCAACACATGGCTTTTGCGTCATCAGGTAGGTGTCACCACTAGTCTTGTTTTGTTCTTATTTTTATATTAATTTATGTTTTGTCGACTTAGGATACAAACATGAGTGTATGGAAATAATGGGTCACAATAATGGGTGACTCTGCGTATAATTAACTTAATGCTTGAAATTAATATAATCATTTGTGTCGGTTGTTCTAAGATACTAAAGAGCTTTTTTAATAATAAATTACAAACTTACGTAATTTCTTAAAACTTATAGTCACAATTATTTGATTGCGTTAGGTTAGATAAAACTTGAATAAGTAAGATTCTTTAACAACTAGATATTCCTCAAATATTGCATTTATTTGGCCGGCTGACTACTGTGCGTCTTTTATTACAGTCCTTCTCTACGAGCTTCCTTTTTTTTGGCCGTCTGGGATTTCACGATTTATTGGTTTTCCTCACGATAAAATGAGTTGTCGTATCCGAAATAAGAAAATCGGTATTTGTATCTTGAAATACATCAACATTTTTTTTAAGTTATTATGAGAAATGCATTTATTTTTTGTACAATTTCTTATATAAGATAGCACATGATTTTTAAATATTCAAAGTTGTAGAAAAATTATAATTTATTTAGTTTTTTAGATCAATTATAAGACAAGAAAAATTGATAGACATTTTTTTTTAAACTTTATAATCGGTGCTGCTTCTCTGTTACTGAGAAGTAGAAGTAAAGGGAATTTACATTCAATTAATAACAAGAAAAGATCTAGATGACGACTGCAATAGTTGGCAATACCATTTAAATTTTTTATGGAAGATGATGATTATGATGATGAAGTTATGCCTAAAATACCTTCGCCGATGATACACAAAGACAATGACGAGGTTGATCAGTATCAATTCAAATAGAAATGAGTAAAGTGAAAGCAGAAATTGTAAAAGAATTCATTCGCCTGCACGACAAAATTATTTGCGCCGATGTGTAATAATCAAAGCTTTCAACGAAACGTGGCAATCCGATCTTTTGCAGTTAAATCAGAACGCTAGAGAAAATAAAGGATATAAATATATTTTGATAGTTATCGATACATTCTCAAAATGTTTCCGATTCACTGAACCCCAGAAAGAAAAAATGGCAAAGAATGTTACTGCAGCGTTTTGTACAATTCTAAATCATACTAAAACACTCGACCGCATTCCAAAAAATTTACAAACTGTTAATGGAATAGAATATTATAATGAACCATTCAAGAAATTGCTGAAAAAGTATGGAATTCATTTAGATTCAACAGTACGATGAAGGCATCCATAGCTGAGCGGATTATTCGTACCATCAAAAAGAAGCTATTCAAACGTTTTAGTTTGCAAGGTTCTTTTAAATGGTGTTATTTATTGCATGATGTAATCGATAATTATAATGATAATGTTCATCGAACAATTGGAGTGCGACTGGAAGCAGTTGAGAAAAACATGAGAAAACTCTACTGGACACAGTTTTTTCGCATATTAAGGTAGCTAGAAAACGTAAATTTAAAATTGCTGATACTGTACGCATTTCAACACAAAAAGCACTATTTGAGAAGGGTTATCCTCCGAATATCAACGAAATTATTTACGATTGCACACGTGAAATTATCGAATCCTACTGTCTACTTACTTCAAGATCAAAACAAGAAATCAATATTTGGCGCATTCTACGGCGAAGAATAGAAACGAGCAAAATATTCCGATGCCTATTTGGTTGAAACAGTTCTACGTCAGAAAGGCGATAAACTCTACGTGCAATGGTTTGGGTTTTCAAATGAACATAATAGTTATATAAATAAGTCAGATTTATTGTAATTTTTTTCTAATGTAATTAAATAGACTCTCTTCGTCTAATAGAGAATTAACTGTATATTCTTTGTTTACTATATATAAATAAAACATACACTAGTTTAGTTTTATTTAATAACAAAATTTATTTTCTATAATTTTTAAAAATATAAATGTATAATGCATATACAATAATCGAAATTGTTTTTAATACAGTTGGAAATAAAACCATGAGCATTTCCTATACTCTCTTTTCATCTTTGCATTCCACCAAATTTAAATGAGCATTTTAGGCTATAGGAATCCAATCACTCGAATCCAAGTTGTGGTATTTGAGCAAAATCTGCGAGAAATCTATCGATGTGCTCCTTTATAAATTTTGAATTTTTCTGTGCATTAACAATATGATGGCATTTTGAATTTTTATATCGTTTAAAATTTTCTCTGAATTTACGTAAGTAAAATCGCTGTAAGTAAGCATGTACTCGATGCTGCGATTTTTAAATTCTGTTGGATTACCGATCATCCACGTTCTAATACATTCCATCACTTTAACGCTGTCATCATCAGTAGCAGTAAACGATTTTGCTATTTCATCTAGATAATTCGAATAGAACTGTTCGAATTTCAATGAACGCAATGAGTTGTAGATTTAGTAGCGCCGTAATCTCTTTGAGCGCTTGAAAATTATTTTGATGTAATGGAACCAGGGCTCCTCGTATTTCAATTCTTGCTGTTTTACGAATGACTGCATTAGAGAAATGTATATTAAACCCATCGAAACGGATTTTATCATATCATCATCTCTTTTTCGTTTTAGTGTCACGCAGTTTGGGCACTTATAACTTCTTTTCTTTGATGATGATGATGATAGACACTCTTCATTGTATGCTTGGTAGATACCAAAGAATTCTGATTGTGTAAATGAAATATTTCTTATATCCTTTTTTTGTTCGACGACAGTGATGATTACCGTTGATACAAATCCGCGAACAATACCTAGACCAGTTGAGACTTTAATTATTTCGTTTTGTTTAAGTAAAATCTTCATTCGCCCAAAAGTACATTTTCATTTAAATATTTTCCTCGTGTTGATTGTGAAGATCATTGAGCACTGCATTAATATCAATACGTTTATCATCATTAACTGGTTGCTGTAGCTGTTGTTGTTGAAATGGTAAAGGCGGTAATATTTGTTCCATCACGTTCTGATTTCGCGCTTTTGTTTTTTCACGATATCAACTAGTTCGACGATGACGACGGTAAAACTAAAAGATGGCAACTAGAATATCTGCTTTTATATGAAACATGATTCCCACTCGAAATATCTATTTTTTCGTTCTTTCTTCACGATTTAAACTAGTTCCACGACTAGAATTTCTGCTTTCATGTGAGACATGATTCACACTCAAAATATCTATTTTTCGTTCTTTCCCACGCTATAAAATGATGTCATCAGTATTTCTACGAATTTTATATAATCTAAACAAAATTCGTAGAAATACTGATGACATCATGTTTAAACTGCAATGATATTTTTTCCTAGAATTTTTTGTTGTACCAGATATTTTCAAGATTCAAAACGATGTTATACAGGTTTGTTCATGTTAAAATCGTAATAATATTTTTCCTGGAATTTGTTTGTTAGTCCGAATGTTTTCAAGGTTTTTTAAAACGATGTTATTCCACGAATTTTATTCATGTTTCGCAAGCTCTCTCGGCGAATATAAAGTGCTGACTAGCAGTTATAAGATCATTACCAGTTCCAGGCTGAAGAGGATGATAAATCCTAAAGCCTCCTCTAAACAAACTCAACAATATACAATCCCAACAGGGAGTGGAGTTTTAGTTAGGGTAAAAATCCCACACTGTCGGATGCACGGGCATCCGGCGCCTTTTGAAGGTTTATCCACTTCCTACGCAAAACAAAAAAAATTATAAGATCATTCAGCGCAAAGCAGTGTTCGAGAGCAGACGCGTTTTTCTATTAAATCAAGAATCATGTCGCTAGTACAAAAATATGTACTGCAGTGTATGGCGTGCCAGCCGCAGAGTGCAGTATATTTATCAAACCGAACAGTGTAGATGAATTTTGGTTTAAAGCCACGATGTCGCGTTCTTGGATTATAAAAATACAAGAAAAGCGATAAGAGATCACGTGATTGAAGATTGGAAGTGTTCTTGGTACGTATTGTCAAGAGAAGCGAAACGGTCCTGTTCTTGTTCGTCATCAAATTTACATCCAGATACCATCTTTATATCAGAGCCAGGTCAGTACTCGTTAGTAATGAGATCGAACAAGCAGGAAGCAGTTGTATTTACTCGATGGATATTCAAAGATGTACTACCACCTTTGCGAAAGACTGGCCGGTATTCGTTGGTAGAGAAAGAAGATAATGCACTGACCCAACAACTAGCGAGAGCGAATGAGAAACTAATGGATTGTCGAAATGAAAGTGATGTCTTGAACAATCAACTGGCTATTACACATCATAAAATAAAAGATTGCGACAATACAATAAATATATCGAATTTTCAAATAGCAATTGCAAACAATACCCGATTTAATCGCTTTGCCGACATTGCTCAAGACGTTATTGCGAAAAGTTCAGATTCCAACTTACTGCATGAATTACCAATTTATTCGATCAAAGAGAAGTATAACAGTAAATTGATTTTACTCGATGCCAGCGGCGAAACGTTAATAACTCTGTCAAATGATTAGCGAAAATATATCCAGATATTCAATCGTCAAAAGTATGTACCGAATGGAATTAATATTTTCAATTGTTTAAAAGAGCAGCTCAAGCTTGATAAAGTAAGGTTAGAAACCAAAAATAATACAATCAGTGTACAAGACGACAAGTAGATTAACGAATATATACTAGCTTGCATTAAAAACGCGTAAAATTCTTATATTGCACCCGTGATCCATTATTGCTTGTATCATATATTTATAACTTCAAGAATAAAAACAATAGTTTAGTCGTGATTTGTTCGATTCAACTGAAATACGCATACAAAAGTCGTCGTCGTCGTCGCATAATTATATTATTGTGGATGTTCAAGGTTTTATTGTCCCAAACTTCACACCTAAAGAATGTAATATACTAAATCCAAATCAGTCAGTTATTAAACATTATTTATAAGTTTCTGAAACCTGTGGTATCATTCTGTTATCTACAAAGAGACTTGAAAGAACGAGCACTGTATCTGGAATGATATCATCATGGAATATGATATTCGAGAGGTAAAATGTTTGTTTGTGACATGGAAAATGATTTAATCGAAAATCATCTTGCTAGTGATGAAAATATAAATACAATTTACGTGAAAGGTCATCAGAAAGTTCGATATTTAGAATCGTTGATTGAATCTAGAAATTAACGTATCGGAAGAGGCATTCAAGTTGTTAATCTGGAAAATACTTTGATTTTCCACGACTACTTAAACTATTTTCAGCGATTTGTGATCATCATGATGAATACCGTCGTTATGTTTGTACGCTGGAAAATGTACAAATTTTGTACAACTATATGGTTAATGGAATAGCGAATCCAAGAGAAAGAAGACTGATATTGATATAACATTTATTTTTACAAATTATATATATTTCACGTATTGTATTCATTTTTCCAATAAATATTCATAGAAATATTTTTGCGTTTTATTTCTATAAATGACCGCTGTCATGATTTTGATTTGCTGATAATCACATTTTAAATTCAATTCGCATTGTTATTCCAAAAATTTTTGAAACACCCCTGTACATTATTTTTGTACCGAACCTGGTAGAATCACTAACTTCTAAATATTCATATATTTATACGTTAGTGTAATACAAATTGACCATAATTAGCTTCAAATTATCTCTGATCCCCTATAAATTGAACTTGATTTCCTTTAAAATGATACCTAGGTTACACTTAATGTATTCATATATCAAAGCATCATTTACATTGAACTTGTAAAAATACATATATTTATACAATAATGTAATCCTAATTGATCATAATACCTATTATTCTTGTACTGAAGCTGTATCCATGTATCGAAACGTAGTTGATATTGAATTCAAATAGGCAGCTGTTAATCACATCTAAGTATTTTCGATGGCTTTTGTAATATTGTAAATATTCTGATATAGAAAAAATATGAGTTATTTCATTGTTTTATTTGTCTACACTTAGATCTTTATTTGACTAAAATCTGTTTACAAGATATCTGGTTTTATTTCAGTTAAGGTTAAGCCACTAAATGAACATATTCAAACACTATATTGAATTTTCAAACAGTTTGTACATATTAAGTTTTTGATCTCTGTTTGCATGCCATTGAGAATTATGTACATGTACGTTACCAAACTAATCCAATTAGAAAAATATTGAATCTCTAGTTATGCATATATGAAATCTGGTAGCTATTAAATGCTACATGATGCCTATATAAATGAGAGCTGTTAGCTATCAAATGCATAGAAATCGCCTGCTAGCTTTCGTACGATTAACAAATATACGAACAAGCAAGCACATGAGTTCTTATCAACAACGCGTGTATACATTATACTCAATTTCTCTACAGCTATAACATCGAATATAATTTCGCGCAAGTTGCGTTTTTGCGGGAATTTTCGTTCCAACAATGGGTAGGTTAAATTCGATTTTTGGTGAGTTATTTGATCTTATTAGCACTGCATATACGTATATTTAGATTGCTCGATGTCGACATATCAATCATTTTTTCCATACGATATAGCCCGAACGATGATTAGTTTTAACAAAGATCTACAAGTATTCTTTCCATGCCAAACCGGATGATTGAAACAATTAAAAAACAAATTAATCATTCGAATTTTTTTGGTGTTCCAAATATTAAATCTAGTAACATTTTTAAGAAGAAGCGCGTAATTTCAAATATTAAATCTAGCAACATTTTAAAATTTAGTTTAATAAAATCTAGTAACATTTTAAAATCTAGTTACTTTTTGTTTACATAACCTCAAAATTTAAATTTCGGACCATTTAATGATCATCCATCTTGGTTATGAAACGGAAGTAGGAGAGTTGGTTAATTTTGGTGTTTAGTTTAATTCTGGTTTAAAATCCTATGTTTAAATATTAATTTAATACCTACATACATATACTTTGTTCTTGTTATATCCATCTAAAAGAACATTAAAAGTAAAAAAAAAAGTAAAAATTTCAGGAATGCCTAAATGTATATATATATATATATATATATTTTATATGTGAAAAACGTCGTAAGCACTATTATATATCACTTACTTTGTGACTCAAGTTTCGGGCGAGGGTCCATTATCGAACCACGTCCGAAACTCGAGCCACTAAGTAAGTGATATATAATA
>WYDF02259924.1:0-19391 GCA_009867245.2 Adranes taylori
CTAATCATAGAAGGGAAACTAGAAGGAAAATGCCCAAGAGGCAGATCTCCAACTAGATGGGTAGACCAAACAAAACCTTTAATAAATATGAGACTGCATGATGCCGAAAGGATTGCACAAGATAGGAAAGCATGGAATCAACTGCTGAATCAAATATAAATGGTGTCACTACATCTTTTGGAGGATAATGGAAAGAGAAGTATATATATATATATATATATATATATATATATATTTGTATGGTCTACATAGTAGCATATATATGTAAAGTTACAGGAAAAAATATTTTACGTTGTATGAGACCTATAAGATTATAAGACATAAAACTTATAGGTGGCTTTGTAACTGAATAAATGTTGTTAGCAGTTGTAGGCGTGCACATTATAATTTTGAGAGGTGTTCAAAATGAACATTTTATTCAGAAACTCAGTTTAAAACTAAAAGACAGAAATTTCGCACACATAAAGTATCTCGTATTGTCCATCGAATTAAACTAGGGCTATGTCTGTATCTGGTACAGATCGCAACGTTGCGTCGTTTAAAATTGTACAAACTTTTCGATATATCTCAGGAAATATGATTTTAATTAAATTACCAGTGACACTCAAACAATATGTGAAATTTTCAACAAATATTTCATTGAAGTGGGTGAAAAAATCAGCCGTAAAATAATCAAACCAAGAAATATCAAATATCAAAGAAATATCAATTTCTCCAGTAAAGTAATTGGATATATTTTTTTTTAGAACAGTCCTGGCTGGCCAGACTCGCCTGTGAATGCGTCTATGCACGCATACGCGTACCCATTAATTCCCTGATCCCCATGTTTGCCTGAGGCGCGGATAGCTTAAATGTACGTTTTGGCACGATCTGCTATCGTTTTTGATTTACTTTTCCCCGCTGCCGCTTTTGTGTCAATTTTCCCGTGACCGCTTTGCGCAAAATTTAGGTACCTGGGTCGTACACACATTCCCCAACTTTCTTAGGAACCGAGGTATTTAATGTATTACAATTACCGTTTTCGAAAAAATGGATCGCAATGTTAAATTGTAATTATAGAAAAAAAATTTCAAATAAAATTGAACTAGCTTTTGGTAGCCTATACAATTAAGTTTATACAAGTTTCCTATCTTTTATAGTTCAAATTCGTATATTCAAAAATAACAATACAACATGCATATACATTGTTACGGGCCCTGAACCACAAGCTTGTGTGTGCCTCAACTATACAGTTAATGATATGAGTGAAGTACAGATTGTTTAAAAGTCGAAATACAATATATGGTACAGTAAGAATTAAAATAGTATTATAATGCTCGGTAAAATTACCGAGATAACCTCAGAACCATTCGGAATACCTAGTCCGGGCGTACATACTAACTTCAGACAGTGGTACTAAATACTAATGTAGAAAACAATGTTGAAAAAAACACAAGAAATGAAAACAAAAACCTATCATGGACAATAAGAAAAGATACCTAATTTAGTGAACTTTTAAAATTATTTATAAGATTATCACGAATATGCCTGTCCAACAAAGGCACTCTTTTAGATAGGCGCAGATAATATAGTTTCCGTATTGATAGAATTTTTAGTTCATTAAAAAGTGTCTCCGACGGTAAAGATCGCTTCTCTTTACACATCGTTTTAATATAAATTTCTGTCATATGGTTAAATGGGTCGAGGGTATTATCGTATGCATCCCCCACCAAAACATTTCATAACGTAATATAGCTTCCACTAATGCATAATATATAGATTCTTTATATTATGCATTAGTGGTTTTAATTACAATAATAAAGAAATTTCTAACTACACTAAATAGATAAATCAATTTACGTAATCGAGACATTAACCGGGAAATGTGATAATCCCACCGAAATTGTTGATCTATTAATACCCTCAAATATCCGTGTTACCTAATATCTTATTTTTAAGCGTTAAAGTTACTACCACGCATTTATTTTGACCTCCTTGAGTCACTGTAAAATACGCAGTGCTCCAAATAAAATTCAAATAATATATATTTTTTATTTTAAGTAATTTTTATTAAAATTTAAAATCAAAATTACGAGAGCATATTAGAAATAACATGATTAGTAATTTTCCAAGATCAAGTTTCTTGTTTAATTCAATTAACATATAATTCTCACATTCTTCCAAGCTGCCACAGAGTTGGGTAGATTTTTTATCGTTATTGTATATCCATCTCTGTTCATGGTCTCCCATCTTTATTCTCCCATCTTCCATCTTTGTTGATGTATTAAAACCCTCAAATATTCCTAACACGGGAAATTACTGAATTACATCTACAATGATTTCTCGTGACATACGTAGTGTCCTCGTGGTATATAATTCTGCCAATCTTATATTGGCATTTAGTTTATCTGCATTTATTGCAAGTTTGTTGTTACTTAACCAAACAATCACTCGTTTTAAACCACTAGCACCCAGCTTCTGCGGATCCTCCCGACTGCCAGACTTAAAATTAAAATCATGTCATCTACCTAAGCAATCAATTTACCTACAATGTCGCTTTCACACAGTTCATTTATAAAGATGTTGATAAGTATAGGCCCTAAGACTACCTTGCGGTACACCTCGAGAAATTAATAGGGGATTACTAGTATAATTGTCAATTGATACAACTTGATATCTATTTGTAAAATAAATGAGTTTGAAATGTGGCCTCGTAAACCTATTGACTGTAGTTTATGAAGTAATTTGTCGTGAGGAACCGTATCGAAAGCTTTTTGTAAAAAGATCGCTTATGCTTCATTTCTGGAATTTACCGTAGACGATATTTGTTTAGTTAATTCATAAATTGGAATATCTGCGCTGACGCCTTTTCGAAATCTAAATTGTCTTCCAGATAAAATATATTTTTATGATAAGAAGTCGTAAATTAATAAATTTTTCAAAAATTTTGGCAAAAGACGTTATTACAGAAATCAGTCTATAATTCGATTTCAAATAGGTGTCACCTTGTTTATTAAGTGGTTTTACATTGGCAAACTTAAATTTATTAGGTATTATGGCAGTAGCAATTGCCAAGTTCATTATATGGAGTAGTGGTTCTAAGATCTAAGTTAGTAGTAATATTGTCCACTAGATTCTTTAGCTAAGTTATTAGTAATAATAATAATAATAATAATAACCTTTATAGGCATACATAAATTACAATTCACTTAAATCTACTTTTACATAGAAAAAACTATTTACTTCATATATCTATCTATATCTAACTAACTAAAACTCACTAACCTTAACTAAATTACATATTTCGTTTCCAAAATTGCTACTAATCCCCCCTTTCCTATAATCCTTCTCCCTTCCGTGTTTCACACATACAAATTATAAAGAACCCAAAAATTAAACCTTAATATACGAACATAAAATAGATTCTTAAATCCCCCTTTGCGGTATCCTCTCACAATTCTTTCCGGCTCTCCTAGCATCAACTTCCCTTCGTATTTTACCATCTTCTTTGCCCCTTTTACCCAGCATTTGTACCCATTGATCTCCTGTAAGACGATCTCCGCCTTTGTCGACCTACCCACTCCCAAAATCCTCTTTAAGTATTTCCCGATCCTTCTTTCAATCTTTTCTCTCTCCCTTACCGCCCATACCTCTGACCCATACATTATCATACTTTCTACACATATTTCCAATATTCTTACCCTCATATTCATCGATTCCCCGAAATTATTCATCCATACCTTTCATAACTTATCGCCCCCTCCCAATCCCCTTCTACACATCCATTCATCAGTACCATATCTTGTTCGTCCAGCCATTCCATTGACATTCTCCCTTCCGAATATATTACCTTATCCTTCAACTTCCTTTTTACCAACTCTCCATCCGCTTCTACATTCGTTCCCCTCCACTCTCCTACCTTCACATTCCAATCTCCCATTATCACAATTCTTTCATATTCTTTGCTCCACTCTTCCATTCTGTCCCCCATCTTTCTCATAAAATCCTTCCATTCTCTACTAACATACACCACCACGACGAGCCATTTATTCCCTCCTATCTACACTTCTAATCCCTTAACTCCTTCCCACGCCTCCACCCTCACATCCTTATACTTTATTCCTTCCTTTATACCCACTATTATTCCCCCGCTTGCCCTACCCTGAACGTTTTTCCTTATCGGTCCCTCTACAACCCATCTGTGTTGCCTTGGTAATCTTTCACTCACTTCCTCCCATTTTTCCAACTCCACCCATGTCTCCACCAACGCTATAATATCATATTCCCCTAAATAATTCATCTCCCAATCCCTTAGTTATTAATAATATTGTTATTAGTAATATTGTCCACGCCAGGTGCCGAGTTGTTTTTTAAAGACGATGTTATCTGTGTAAGTTCATTTTTATTAAAGGATTTTAAAAAACGTTATGTCCGACTGCTTTATTGTAGAAATTGATATTTCTGCGTACGCCAGTACGCTCTATTTTAAACTAGCAGAAAAAAAGTTAAGAGCGGTCGTAGGCCATGGCAAATCGGACAGTAAAGCATGGATCGGGCGATTCATTGGTGGACAATTTATAGGGTAGGCGATTTATTGGTTAGACTAATTTTGTTTGGTTTATCCTAAAGAATTATTGTGCTAATTGTATTAATAGACGAGTTATTAGGTGAGGGTCAAAATTAAAAGGTCCAACGATTGATTGTTATTTAAGATAAACAAAACGTAGGATTTACAGTATATAAAAGACGGAGTGGCGATCATGTCCACTAATTTTTCTACTTTCGTCAGCGCAAACAATAGAAAATGGTTTCAATTCTTTGGTGTAAACAGATATTTTACTACTAAGTAAAATATCAGAAACAACTTTGGCAATAACCTCATGTGAGTAATGGATTATGTGCGTCGAACTACAAATCATGCTGTTATTAGAAAAATCACAATCTGAAATTGCAGATATGACACATGCAGAAGTATCCTCAACAGGAGAAATTATAAAGAAAAATATTAGTACTGTAACACCGTGCCTGAGACGATTTGAAAATAAAATCTATAAATTGCGCCATATGTGTCTGCAATGTCAGGGTACGAAACTTTAGCGTTGTGTCTGCTGTCGTGTGTGTGTTTATCTATATTGACGTGAACGCGCTTAGCTAAAGCGCATTCTTCGCTGTACGTGCTGTACTTCCATTAGTCACTGCTGGTAATAGGGGTTTTGTTATGCTTTCTAAATACACTAGCTTTATTCGAATCGATTCTCATTGGCTATAATTAATGCGTGTTGTTGCTCGTTGTCGCTGTGGAGACTGCGTTGGTGGTATTTGATGTGTATAGGTTGCTTGCTGCTGCCATAGAGACCGGACGATAATTTAATAATATGTGATGGCTAGCGTACGCTATCACAGAAACTAGAATTTTATTACCGGCTTAAGGTCTATAAATATCCGTGAAATATTTAAATTAATTTACTTCTTCATTTCACAAACTCAACGCAACTCAGGCATCAGCACCAGTCAGCGACAGCCATCAGCCAAGCTAAATCGACAACCAGAGACAGTTGCCGCGGACACAGCGCGTTTTGTAAATGATTTTATATACCATTTACTGCGTTATTTGTTTTCATATATACTGTAAAGCTTTGTTTCTCATTCTACTTTATGCCAATCTATTTCTTATACAACTGGAGTATATGACACTGACCTACGACCGACGGGGCTAGTCCGAGTTGCTCGGCAACAGTAACACTTACGACTCACCGGGTTTTACATGTCACTCAGTAGTGTCTTTTTACATTATCCACTAGAGTGTATAATTCCAACTTACCACTTGCGGGGATAGCTTTATTCACTCGAAAGCAGTAACACCTACGATCGACGGGGTATTACGTTTCATATAGTGATACCCTTTCCGCAATGACTAGTAGAATGTATTATTACAAACTACGACCGATGGGATTGGTTTTAGTCATTCGACAACAATAACATCTACTACCCTTTCCGTACTATCTATTGGAGTGTATAATTCTAACCTACGACCAACGAGCTGTCTGCTGGCGGGATTTGTTTTAGTCACCCGACGACAATAACAACTACGTCCAACGGGGTGCTACGCAATTAATAGTAATTCCTATTATTCTTCCCTGCTCACCACCTGTTCCATTCTATTCTGGTAAACCCCTCCTCTCCGTTGAATTATAAACCACATGAACCGAATAGTTAATTTTGTTATGTTATTTTCACCGCACAATAGAATTGTTAAATGCACCGTTTTTATTTAATGCTTTGTGTTTACTTGTATTCAATAATACAATTATTGCGATATTACGTTTGATATTTGTACACTGAACGAAGAACAGTTCCAACTGGAGGTGTCACTATCAACTGACCTGGCGCCCGAGCTATTAGTATTTCCGGAGATAAGTATATTCGATAATAATATAATTGGCGCGCCATTTGCGACATCGTTAGACTTTGATGCAGTAGTACTGCTAAGTCTGCCAAAATACTACAGTTAGAGAACCTATACAAAGTATGGAATCTATACATTTATCATAAAATAAAATCGACATTTCTGGGAAAAGTGTGGCAGCACAATGAAAAAAGTTGTCACTTTCGCATCTCAACATCACGTTCAGCAACTTTGATATGAATATCAAATACAGTAACTTCAGACTGGAAAAGAGGGAAAATCAAGTACGTTAATAAGTTTTTCAAGCTCCTACAGCTCATTGGCGACATACATATCTCCGCAGTTACTCCAAGCGGTCATGTCCCCACAACCTCAAAAATTATATTTATCGCTAAAAAAAACAGCAGCTCAACGCTGCATACGCTATACTTCGATGATGATTAAATAGTCCTACTTTTAATTCTGAAGTATGGCATATTATTTAATGTAATAGGTACCTAATATTGCCAGGGAGCAATTTATAATCACCACAAATATCTTAAGAATGCTGCTACTTTTTAAGGTGTATGGGATCATGAACATCTTCTTTAATATAGCGTATGCAGTATTTGCATGTACTTTAGAGAGTATTGTGGATAGGAAGATTAATGACTTGATTCTTAAGTCTGTTCTCGTTGTACTTAATATCTCGATTGTTGTGTTGATCCAATGATGTCTAATTTTATCTACATCTCATTTACGGTGCTGTAATGTCCATAACAACAATTTATAATAATTATTAGCATACATTTCCAATATCATCTAAAACAACCAGAATGCTGGCTGCGCTCATACATTAATAATTCATAAAACGAATTTTAAGTTCTATAAACAACGGTCTAATCTCTTAGTGAGCATAGTTGTGTTTCTCAAAACATCTAATTGTAGTGCTCCTAATCAAAATGCTATTACTTCAAATAACATGTTATACGTCAGACTAAAAAGTAGCACTATATTATCTATTAAAGTTGAGTTAACCACTCGCAATTCTACTTGTTTCATTTTTGGGAGTTATAGTTGTACTTGGCAAATACTAGAATTATATGATCTTTGGCTTGATCAACAATCTCTCCGGACGACACTTATTGAGAACCCAGAACTAAAGCCCTTATAGAAAAATTCGTGGATGTGATCGCTACCTCATGATTCACTATGTTTCTCATAAAACAAAAATTGAACCTTTTAGTTTGACTTTTAACAAGAACAAATTGAGGTCTCTGAGCCTTACACTTATTCTCCAAGTTTCATTTTTGCAACTGTCATAGAAACCCAGATATTTATTGTAGTACTATATCCGTTTTCACGTAAATTTTGTGATGCCGTTTACACGGCATCACAAAATTTACGAAACAAACAACACCCTGTATATATGTTACATGTAGAAAAAATGTTTCACATAAAAGTGAAAGAGCTTTTAGTAGCCTATATAATGAGAATTATCCAAGTGTCATATCTTTTATAATTCCTGAAGTATATGAAAATGTGTAAAATTTTAAATGTGGCAATGTCCTGTTTTACATCAATTGCATGATTGGCACTACTTTCAATCGACGTATAATATGATATACTTTAGTGCAAGCGAAATTTCAGTATTTTAATTTTAAAACTGAGTTTCTCAAAAAAGAAATCATTTTGAAACCCTCCCAAAATTATAATGTGCTATGGACATTAATTCAATTTATTCAATTGCAAAAGCACAGTCTATATATCTCATACAACATAAAATAATTTTTCCTGTAACTTCGAATATATGTGCTATTATGTAGGCCTTACATGTATATCATTGATTGTTCAATGACGGTTGGCATGGTAAGTTGAGAAATTTTAATTTATTAAGGGTCATATTTTGGAAACGATCCCGTTAGACCCTAATGTGTGGTATCATTTTTAATTGAATTACAAGGCCTATCAAAACATTATTTTTGCTCAAAACCGGTTCACTATATTTAATTGCTCATATTAGAAGAATTAAGATCCCTTAGACATACATATGCTCCCCAAGTTTTATTTTTCCAACTGTCATAGGAACCGAGATATTTAGGGTATAAAAAATGTTTTCAAGGTCAAATTACTCCGATGTTATGACATGCGATTTTTCTGAGCTCAGTTAATACCTTAAATATTAAAGGATCTTTCGATCCCGGAAGTTTTAAAAACATTATCGGGAAAGTTTTCGAGAAAATTGACCGCAAAATCTTCAAATGAAGAACATTCTGTATTGTAATTCTTAAATTGTAATTCTAGAAAAAATGTTTGCAACAAAATCGAAGGAGCTTTAGGCAGGCTATAAAATAAAGTTTATTAGTGTCCTATCTTTTAGTTTCTAAGATATGTTGAAAAATAATTTGAAATTTTGAACGTGGCAACATCGCGTTTTGTACAAAACAGAGACATCGGACTTTTTCTATTCAACGCATATTAGGAAGCACTATATGTATGTAACATTTCAACCTCCTAGTTTGAAAACTGAATTTATTGCGAAAAAATGGCGCATTTCCGCCATATTGATTTTATAAAAAAGGAAAAAAAGCTTTATGCGAAACAATAGTTTGCACCTTCCTACCGAATTTCAGTCAAATCGGTCTAATAGGTTAGGAGCTATTGTTGAACATAGATCCACATATACAGCCACTGAAAAATTCACCATTCTCTAAAATTTTTCACCAGGAAAAATTATTTTTCTTTTTGCGGTAAATTGTTCCCTATGGATCCCTCTTCGAATTACCTGTAAACGGTTTGCAGTAACTTTAATACATGAGACGTACTAAGCTGAAGTAGAAAAGATTCTGAAAACATGAATCCCATGAAAATTTTATTCACTTCCATTGAACGCACTACACTAAATTTAAGTAAAATTATTTATTTAAGCCACAGACAGATAAGCTTTCTATTATGGCCCCTAATGTAAATGTATTATGGTACTGAGTTAATTTCATAGACAATGTAAATTATATTAAGTAACCTCAATAGAATATCAAATTTAAATTCCAACCCGAATCCACAGGAACCCGATCTGTCACTAAATCTGCATTTTGTTTAATTGTTTAAACATACCTTGTAGAGATTATTGTTATATACTTGTTAATTCAAGTTTTATGACTTAGCAACTAAACGTCTACGAACATATCAAAAAGCGTTCGCACTACTGTCGTGTAGTGTATTGCAAGATGGACATGCAATGCAACAAACCAAATAATTTAAATTTGACTATTTGAAAAGAACTGGAAGTAAACTATTGTGGTAAATGAAAAAAGTATGAGTACAGAAATTGATTCAATTTAATCTCCATCTCACCATATCAGCATGGCTGATTGCTGTAAAGTAGTGAAGAGTGGTCTTAGGTGGTTTAAGGTGGCGTAAAGAGGCGTAAAGTGGTGTAAGGTGTTGGTGTGAGTTGATGCCAGGTGGGTAAAGGTGGTCAGACTAGTTTGAGTCGGGTTAGATTGGGTCTCATTGGGTAAGTTTTTATATTATAAAGTAGTAATTTAACGTTCATAAGGAGTGATGTAAATATTTCACAACAATTTGTATTTTAGCTCCACCGAAGCGAAATTTTCCGATAGTTAATGAATCTACTAAATTAAGAAATTCGCACTTGTTTAACGGGATGAATCTTTCTTACACTGTCCTCGGCAGAAAGCATAGAATATAATAGATCGACCCGACAAAATAAATTACTAAACTACTATGACTAAACGTTTGTTGTTCAAACGCGTATAGCTGCTAAATTACTCGACACTCGACTAAATTACTAGTATAGTCCGAACAAAACCGTACACGTATACATAGTGTACAAGCCCGTACATAGTCCGTACAAGTGTTTTCTCGGTGAACACAGTAATTAGCCTTACTAACATAAGATTTCAGAAATGCCAAGATATGCAGGAGAATAAAATATTTAGAAACATCAAAAAATTTTTTACTGGCAAAATTAATACAAACGACCATCATTGTCTCCAAATTTTCATAGGGGCCGCCGTTCGTATTATAGAACATTAAAATAAAATTATATAGTTTAAGAGTCTTTTGCAAAATTGGTGACCAGTGGCTATGGTCTATGTATTTGGAGGGCCAATTTCTGTTTTGTTGTTTTGCTGCACATAAGTGATTGGACTACATAAAATAGTAAACATATAGTTCAAAGGACTATTTTGTAACAACTTAGAAAATGGATAACTGATAAAATTAATTCATTAGTGATACTAATAAAATGAATAAAATTTAATATAATAAAATTGAACGCGCAAGCTAGGGCACAAATCCTCTTTCATTAGAGTAAAGTAGCCAACTTTAATACAATTATCAAAAAAGTTAGGTCTATTAAGGCGGACAGGTCTCACTAATTTAATTTTAATATTTGTGCCTGAACAACTGGATGATGTAAATTTAATAATCTATTAGTTATAATCTAAGAATATTATAACTAATAAAAAGAATTTATAATTAAACAAGAAATTAAACATAAATAGGTAAATAAGAATAAAACTTTAAATTGAGACTGCTTTAATTTATAAATTTGTCCTTAATGATTTCAAATATATAATTTAATAGAAAAATTAATTGATTTAGAGCAACACGACCTATTCAGAAATATTGCAGTAAGTCATAGAAATTAAGATCAGATCAAAATGAAACGTGAGTACTTAGTAATAGCTCTAAAAATTAACATATTTATTTCTACAAGTAATTTACAAGATATACAAAATGATTAAAATAAAAAGAAAACAAGTGCCGCTAAAAGTTCAAGCAATCAATCTCGCGTATTAATAAAAAACTAAGAATGTGTAAATTCAAGCCATGTAAAACAAAATTAATCATAGCGAAAAAACGTTTGACTAAATTTTAGAAGTTATGCTAATAACCGATAACTAGTTCAAATATAAACAATATTATGCGTATTTAAAATTACTATGTTAGAATTTATTAAATATGTCTGATAATTGAACGCTGTCCTCTTGTAAAGTCGTAAATTGCATTCTATATATTTGGTCTATCGGAATAAAATTAATATATTGTTTATCTTGTAAGTTACAGTAATTTGCAAACGCAAAAACTTTAAATAAACTATTCAGAATCTAAATTAAATTATTTACATTTTAAAACAAAATAAAGTAATATATTGTAATAAAATTGAAAAATTAATATTAGGAAATTTCTTCAATTTTCCCCTGTTTAGACTTGGATGAACAGGGCCGGTTTAATAATTTAGAAATACTAGGATTTTAATTAGAATTGAATATTTCTAATTAAAATCCATAATTTGGCTTCATCATAATAACATAAAATATTAAACGTTTATTTTCAGCCCACGTGAAATTTCAATTTTATTTTCGAAAGTTTTGTTGTATATTAAGATATATTTATATATTTTTCATATATTTTAATATAAAAATTAACTTCTAATATAAGAGATTTTTTCATAAAAGTTACAATTTGATACTTTAGGGCTATTTTTTTATTTATTAAACGATGAAAAGTGAGGCAAAAGGATACACCCGTTTTTTCAATTCCTTTTTGTGCAGTATAAATCAATAGCTGTTTCAGCTGTATTCCGTTTCGTATGAAACATTCTTGTCAGGGAGGCATTTTTGTGACAGCCAATTTTTTTCCATTACTCTTTTAAGATTTGTTTCGCGTAGATCAGATTTTTATCAATTACATTAATTTCATAACATAGTATAAATTGTTAAATGTCCTTTAAAAACATATGTTATTCTAAGCGCTAAGATCGTTTCCGAGTCAGAAATTTTAACTATTCTAGTTACAAATTTAAATTAGTTATAATTAATTATCCTGTTTATAAATATCAGTGATATAAAACGCCATTACCGATATAAAAGCATTATATAAACATAGCATTATATTATGCCTGCCTAAAGAAAAACATCATCAAAATGATATTCTAATTATATGCGGCAAGATATATAGATTCTATTAATTAATATATAATTATTTGTGTAATATATTTATTTGTATATGTAATTAATTTATATTTTACTATATTAGAATTATATAGAATCTAGTAATTAGCACAGGTGTTAAATTTCTTAGGTAGGACTGCACCTGCAAAGGCGACGCTTGTGCACGTGCATTTTGCGCATACGCATTTCTATATAAGCTAGGTCAATCCGTATTTTTCAGACAAAATTAGCTGCGCTACTTTAAGTTTTGTTCTCAATTAATTTTAATCACGTAACTTACGATTTACTTTAAGGGTTTAGTTCCGCTAAATAATAGATAAATCTATTAAAGTAATTTATACATTTTAAAGTAATAAATTGCACCTTGTAAAATATTATCTTCACATTTTGAAGTATATTAAAGGTTTATTTAAAAAAGGTAATTAAGTAATTGGAAAAGAACATCAACTTGTGTTGTCTTACTGCAGCAATAATTTATACTGTAAAATTGTTAGAATTAAATAAATTAAGTTCAAATTCAGAAATCTTTTAATTTATTATATTTTCGTATTAAAAAAAGTTATTAAAAACCCTCGACCACGAAAACATAGATCATTTATTTTCTGAACAAGGGCGATTTAAGCGCATGACCAACGACATAACCCAGGGATGGAAAATTGAGTACCGAATACTTAGTAATAGTTTTAACGGGACGAAAAGAGACGCTGAGCTATGGGAGTTTCTTGAAACCATAGGCGCAGACATCGCTAGGTAGGAAGCGTAGGCAGAGTCGTGGTACGGTTTAGCTGGTCAATACATGTAGAAATTTTAAGAGTGCGAGGGCAGTTGAAGCTGTTTTTTTGAACAGATTAAATGAAGACTTTATTCTAGTAACTAATGTATTTGAAAGCCTAATTTATAAACTAACAACTAATCTATTAATTGTTTTAAAATAACTAAATGAATTATAAATTTTATGTCTACGATCCCTTTGTAGTCAAGTGGGTAAAACAGACATTTAGGAATTTATTTATTAATTTGGAAACTCACCCCATTATACTGTTGTGTACAAAAATACACGCAACAATATAATACTATAAAATAATTATAACTCAAAAAAGCTACAAATTATAACTCAATTCCCTAGGTTCGCCCCACACAGAGGTGATCGAGAAAAAATAACCACTGCTTAAAATAGCCTGATTCAACGAATAAAATAATATCTGATTATCGCAGAGTATTAAAAGTTCAATAAAATTATTTTAAATTAGAGAAATGTCCATAAAAAATAAATATTAATGAATTCAATAAAAATATCGCTCAATGAAGTTAATTGTCTATATGAAATTTGAGAATAAATCTTGAAACAACTTATTGCAAGGTGGCTGCCAAAGGGCGCATTTACTGATTAATTCGCACAATCTTCAAATTTCTTCGTCAGGTATTCCTGTCCTGACTCGAGATTTCCAACGCAAGAGCAGCAGAAAATTATTGTAGAGGGTATAATCGTACAAGAGAGAAAGTTAGGAAATTTAGATAAAAGATTCAATCCCAGCAGAAGTGATATAGACGAGATCATCGGCGAGTAAAACGCGAATCGGGTCTACTAAAATACAGTGCAAACGCAATCGGTTTTCGAAAATAGATGTAGCTTGTATGAATGTAACTGGGTTTACTATAGCAGTGCAAGCGCAAAATACGAATATGCAATACGGCAAATACGAACAGCAGCGCCTACCGAATTTTCAGATTTCGCATTCTGTGCTCGAATATGACATAAGGGTTTTATGTGGGTGTAGAAATAATATCCATAAAATGCACTTGATAAGACGCTCTCTGTTAGAGAGTATTTTATCTGCGATCCATTGCAGGTTGGGGTTGAATACTACATTATATGCCCATGTTATGAATACATTCCGCTAAGTACAGTACTAAATTATTTTGAAATAGAGATTGGTTGATGAGCAAGATGACTGTTGCATTTTTTCGAAAACGTTTGCAAGCTACTTGTTGAAAAATAACAACTGAACTGTTAAAAAACAGGCTAATTCCAAACGACAAATTTAAATCGTTTTCAAGAGAAAAACGTTAAATAAAATAGATTGAAATTAAAATTTTTCCTCAAAGTGCCAAAGAATTTTTTAGTATTAGAATTTAAACCGATAACGGTAAAAGAGAATCAACAAAATATATGTACTACAAAAAGAAATACAATATAATCAACTCTACGGATTCTATAGGAAATAAACTTTATCTTTAATTCTGCGTTAGGCGCACGGGTGATGGAAGTCAACCATTGCTATATTTCCGCCTACTGCATTTGTATAGTGCGGTTCTGTGGCGCCACCACCTGTGTACTTTCTTGCTAACCATCGGATAAGTATTCGATGCATGTCAATTAAGTATTCCCTGTAAGTATTCCCTGGCGCCACCACCTCTATACTTTCTTATTAACATCGGATAAGTATTCCCTGCATGTCAATTGTATTGGATCCAGTGTGAGGTTGTTGCTACTGCTACATATGCATGACTGGTTGACGTCCGTCATCCGCGAGACTAACTATGTTATAATTTGAAAACAAGTACATATTATTGTTTTTTTTTTGATAGTTCTCACATGTTTTCATTATAGTTTCGGAACAAACTGATGATAATTTGAGATGTTTAAACAGAGAAAACAAAAAATAGAGTATAGCAGGAATCCAAACAAATGGATCGAATAGTACAACCGTATCAGCAGCGATGAGAGCAGTAATGAGTGACCCGACTACGAAAAGAACAATGGCGAGGAAGATCATGAAGAAAATACAAGAAATACAAATTCTGAACAGGACGTCGACAATTCGGAATCCGAATATTACACTGACGACGACATGTAGATAGACTTTATTCGTTGCTAAAAATGGAATACCAAGATGGCATAAACATGCCCGAGAACCATCTAATATTAAAACCAGAACTTGTAATATTGTTATTCAGTTACCTGGTGCAACAAATGAGGGCCCTGAAACCCGAAATGAAGTAGACATTTTTGACTTGCCCTTTGATGATGCTATTCTTTGCATTAAAATCACTTGTACCAACATATTTACAGACAAAGGAAAGACAATTTTTCTCGTGAAAGAGTTGCGGGATATACGGATATTGTTGAGATAAAATCATTTATTAGCTTGCTCCTTCGAATAGGCTCATTGTGGTGTTCTAGGAAGAATTTTAGCGACATGTGGGATAATTCAGCCGGAAATGGCCTAGAATCGTGTTATTTATGAATAAGTGAGAAACGGTTCAGGCTTTTGCTGCGATGTATTAGATCCGATGACATACATGACAAAAACCAGATGATATAAATTAACTCCTATGAGGCAAGTAATGACCATATTTACTAACAATTATCAAAAATATTATACGCCAGGAGAATATCTAACGGTCGACAAACAACAGCTGGCTTTTAGGGATAGGTGTCCATTTCGCTAGTATATACCCAGCAAACTTGCACGGTATGGCTTGAAGTTTTGTGCGTTAGTTGATAGCCACACAGCCTATACGGTCAATCTGGAACAGGTGGTGCACGACCTAACGAGCCTTAGCGTCTAAGCAATTGAGCATAGAACATTGTTTTACTCTTGGAAGAGTCTATACAAAATACAAAGGGGAACATTACTGGTGATAATAAATTCACTAGCTTATTATTAGTAAAAAGATTTGAAAGTGGAAAAGCTAGCATATGTTGGCACAATGAAGTACCACAGAGTTGTTGCCAAGAAAATAAAGAAGGCACAGACCTCTATAATTGGGTTTTAAAATGATTCTACAATAGTATCATATTGTACCATCAGCAGTTGTTATTATCAAGAATGTATTTTGATAACTTAATAAACATGTCAGCAGACGAAAAAGAGAAACCAAAGATCATGACATTTTATAAAATGACAAAAATAGGCGTTCATCTTGTAGATCAGGTTTGCGAAAAAACCAACGAAAGAAGCAACTAATACGAGAAGATGGCCGTTAGTGATGTTCTATGATATTTTTAAAACAGCCGCCACCAATTATCTATGTATTTATAAATACCATACTGCAATCTTAGATAAAAAGGCGAAAAGAGTTGATTTTATCAAAAAAATCAGTTAGAAGCTCATAAAACAATTTTTTGAAGATCTACAATTGAGACCATCCCAAGAGAAATTCATAGACGCGCAAAGTTATTGGTAAATGCTCCAGAATCTCAACTTCAGGACGCACCTAAGCCATCATCACGAGACGAGACCAAATGTGGAAGGACACGAGACCGAACAACCCGGAGATGGTGTGTAGGTGGGCAAGTGTCATAGGTGCGCATGTGTTGACCCTTGACCCTTTAAGATATATTTGTAGGCAGTGCGTAGAAAATTGATTATTTTCCACTTTTTCAAATAATCAGTTTTTTGCAATTTTTTGGTTAGGAATGATGTTTTTATTTTCATTTTTTAATAAAAAATTCTTTTTATAACCGGGATGTATTTATCTTTGATTATATTTGAATTACAAACACTTTTTTTTTTAATACGGCAATTGAACATGGGGTGACACCTATCCCGATGCGCTCAACCACATTACACGGTATCACATGCTTAACGCAGGGTTAAAATATTAATTTTTAAAATATATTAAAATAATAAATGATTAAAAGTTATATCGATGTTTATTCTTGTTCTAATTTAATTATATGGTATATAGTTTTCTAGCTAGATCCTGGTAAGTCATTTAAATAATTCAGGATGGCTATATTTTGTGAAATGTTGCTGTTTGTTACCTAAGTCATCAGGAAATAGAATATTATTTAAAAGCATGGACACAATGCAGCAATTGACGGGCAATTTTACTGGATATAAGTTTTACAATTAAAACGTAGAACAAATCATTTATGGTTAACTAAATTCTATTGTATGCAATTAAACCTTTTACTTAATCCGCGGCCACCATCCGATCTAGTTTTGTAGTAGGAGAATACAATACCAATACCGGTGCCAATACGAGCTAGCTAGGGAAGGCAAACAAATGTATAAAAGGCACACAGCTGTTACTGAAAAAAAACTGTCCTAATAAAATATTTAATGTTGTAGGGTGAAAACTTGTCAGTCTGCCTGTTGAAAATAAAATCATCAATTAAATTAAATTGAATTTTAATTTATTCCACATTAAATCATTAATTAATTAAATAGAACACAAGTATCGGAAGTTATATATGGCCATGGTAGAATGAAGTATTTGGATTGTAAGTAAAAAATTCTTTTAAGTTTGAATTCTTTAATAACATTAAGTAAATGAATTACACAACAAGTTTGTTTACGGAGCTAAATTAAAATTTAAAGGAATTAATAATATAACGATATGTAACGACAGAAATATTATTTTATTTTATAATTTTAATAAGGCGTTATTTATTTTGGATGTACCAATAATTAGGTTTTATTTGCATGCAACATTAATTAAAGCGTTATTAACACAAATAGTGGAATTAATGCATCTGTTTTATTCAAACAGCCTATACTAAGAAAGGCGATTCATAGATGTTAGGGCTATGCGGCAGCAGTTGTAGTGTAATAATTATTTTGATTGACTGAGCCGGATAAAGTTCAATGCAGTGCTGGCAATGTTAATAATTACTAAGCCTTGTGTTTTATTCAAAGTGTAAGGAGAATTGGGATTATAACTCCATTTCGTTGTACGTAAATTAAAGTGGATATTAAAGTGATTAGCTTTATCTAATTACTATACGAACATGTAGTGTATGAAGGAATTGCTTCGTATCCCATTAAAAGGATTTTCTCTTGCCAGTCGCCCCGAAATATAACGTCACAATATAATACTAATTAATTAGCAATTGCAGTAAACAAAAGCAAATAATAAATGATAAACGATTAATAATTGTACGCAAGCAATTTTGAAAACAAAGATGTTCTTACAAGCAGTAAATAATTACAATTGTTTTATCTATGCAAAATTGAGCAAAAGAAACAACCATATAATCATGTTCTAATTACATAGGATGTACAAAAATTAAAAAATTACGATTCTGCCTGTCTGCTACTAATAGAAAATATAAATAAGCATAAAGATAGAAAGAGAGAGTGAGAGATTCCTGTCGTTGAAACACCTAATTAAATCAATATCTATCCACAGGGACAATCTAAATTTAAGGAAACTTTCCAAAATTGAAATAATCTTGGTAATCAAGTCATTTTAAATCCCAAACTTTTATGCGAACAAATCTTGATTTAGAGCCTCAATAAAGAAATAATACAGGGCCTAGTCCTTGAAATAATTATGAGTCTGTAACAAAGCATGTTACTGTAAAGATGAAAGTCTCTTTAATTTACGAATTAAATTAATTAAATGAAAGAGATTTGGGAACCCTATATTAGATCGAACTAATATTACACTGCATAAGAAATCCACATTTTGGTTCACGCAATTGATATGCAAAAACTTATATTATGTATAGTGTGTTATTATATTGCGTAACACACGTTTGTTGTATATATTTCAGTTTTTCATACGCAATATGAATGATAAATAAATAAGAATTATTCCGATTAAAAATGTAAACAAATAAGATTTCTACCGCTGCTAATAAAATCTAATATAAGGATATAATTCCGCGTATATTTGGTAGAAGAAGGGATGGAATTTAGGCTCTAACTATTTGTATTAGCGTACTGCTTACGTAGGTGGCTGCTGCTTGATCTGTTGCTGGCTGTTGTACATACGTACACATCACCGTGTGGTTGTGTGTAAACTTCTGTTGCCTAACTGACATTAAGGAAGCCCGTTGCCGATAGCAAAGTAATGAGTGCTTAACTACACAACTGACCCGTATAACAGAGCCAAAGTTGTGTGTTGGCTTTCGCCTATAAATAGCGAGATTTCGAATATAGTTATCCAGAAGTATCCACCCTCAGGCCGGAGTCCCACAAGGCTCCGTCCTAGCCCCACTGCTGTACATAACGTACTGCTACGATGTCCCAATCTCCAGGGACCCTTATTGCTACACCTCCCTTTATGCAGACGACACGGCATTCTGGGCC